>ONZH01016416.1:0-43693 GCA_900303285.1 Rhinella marina
AAGAGGACAGAGGCAGGTTGAGGACAGGTGAGGGCACTGGAGCTGCTCCAAGCCTATGCCAAATAAGGGTTGTGTCTGACGAACCCACCGACTCTTGGATGGGGAATTCAGATGTCATCTGGGAGGAAATGGATGTCAACCATTCAAGAACATCTGCTTTGGTGGTCAACACACGACCACTAGATGACACCGGTAGCTGTGGCCTCGCCGAGAGACCCCTAATGCCACGTCCCCTTCCTCTGCTGAGACCTGTGCCTATTCCAGAAACATTTGTGCCACTGCCCCTCCCCTGTGAAGGGCCTGTCACCCCTATGTCTGACATACTGTTTGAATAAAAATTTAAAATAAAAGGAAATTAAGAATCCCCCCAAAAAATATACTTTGCTCACTGCCTTGCACAACTGCTTAACTATTTCTTTAAGAAAAATCGTCACCCACAGAGTGGGTTAACAATGGGTTGTTGAACTGCAATACAATGGGTTACTGCACAGCACTACACACTATATGACAATTTTCTTTTTCTATGGCGACTGACGCTGCAAATAGTTATTTAAAACTAACAACCCCACAAACACAGATTCACAGTTTTTTTGGCAATTCAACTTCACTGACTACTATAGATGAACGAATCTATTTGCCGCTTCGTAGATTCGTATCGAATCTTGGGATTTTTCAGCTGCAAAGCGAATCCGAATATTAGGTGATTCGCTTTGCTTTTGTACGCATTTGATACGTAGTGTGTCCTATAAATTACACACTATTCTACGTATAATTTAGTTACTCTATACGCTGTCGCGTATGAATTCAATTCAGCGATGCAGACTTTTCCCTGGTAGTTACTCTATACACTGTTGCGTACGAATTCAATTCAGCGATGCAGGCTCCTCCCTGGTAGTTCCGCCCCTTTCTCCAGCGCGGGAGGATGACGAGGCAACTCAGGAAATTAAGTTGCGCATTCGTGCGCCTCATCCCTTTTTCCCCCTATTCAGGTTATTTGGGGAGCCCCTTGAAAGAGGGTTTTTTAAGGAACCTTTGCTGCTTTTTTTTTTACCCATTTGGATTACAATTTTACCTATGTGGATTACAAATTGCGACTGAGTTTGGGACTCTGCTCCAGTTCTATGACAAGCGTCAGAAGAAAAGAGACTTAAATGTGTCCGTGAGCATACTAGGTGGGTGATATTTAAAATTTTTATATTATACCTATAATAATGTATTTGCACTTTACCATATATATGTCTCGAATATTCGCTCTGCCTCTGAGGAGTGCACGCCGCGGCCTCTCCTCGTACGTGCCTGCGTATTACGTAATCGCTTAGACAATAGTACGCTGAGATTCGTAAGCTATTTGTACGCTCATGCGTACGTCTTCTAAGAAGTTGCGTACATTTTGTAAATGAAAGTTTGATATTAGTGAGCGAATGTTCGCTAATAGCACATAATAACTTATATTTTGTACGCAAATACAGCGAATCTATTCGTCGAATACACGAATTTTAGGAAAAGTTCGGCGAATGTTCGGCGAATAATTTTTTTGAATGATTCGCTCATCTCTACTGACTACGTTAGCACTATATCACGCTTTTCAGTATGGATGGCAAATAACGCAGCAAATAGTTATTTTAAATGAACAATTTTAATGTTATTTATGTTATTTATGTTATTTTAAAGTTATTTATTTTAAAGTTATTTTAAATGAACAAACCCACAAACACGGATTCACAGATTTTTTGGCAATGCAACTTCACTGAGTACGTTAGCACAATATTACGCTTTTCTGTTTGGATGGCGAATAACGCCGCGAATAGTTATTTTAAAGAACAAACCCACAAACACGGATTCACAGTTTTTTTGGCAAGTCAACTTCACAGACTACGTTAGCACAATATCACGCTTTTCTGTTTGGATGGCGAATAACGCCGCAAATAGTTATTTTAAACTAACCACCCCACAAACGGATTCACTGTTTTTTTGACAATTCAACTTTACTGACTACGTTAGCACAATATCACGCTTTTCTGTTTGGATGGCGAATAACGTTGCAAATAGTTATTTTAAATGAACAAACCCACAAACACAGATTCACTGTTTTTTTGGCAATTCAACTTCACTGAGTACGTTAGCACTATATCACGCTTTTCTGTTTGGATGGCGAATAACGCCGCAAATAGTTATTTTAAATGAACAACCCCACAAACACGGATTCACAGTTTTTTTGGCAAGTCAACTTCACTGAGTACGTAAGCACTATATCACGCTTTTCTGTTTGGATGGCGAATAACGCCGCAAATAGTTATTTTAAATGAACAAACCCACAAACACAGATTCACTGTTTTTTTTGGCAATTCAACTTCACTGACTATGTTAGCACAATATCACGCTTTTCTGTTTGGATGGCGAATAACGCCGCAAATAGTTATGTTAAACGAACAACCCCACAAACACGGATTCACAGTTTTTTTGGCAAGTCAACTTCACTGACTACGTTATAGCAATATCACGCTTTTCTGTTTAGATGGCAAATAACGCCGCAAATAGTTATTTTAAACTAATAACCCCACAAACACATATTCACTGCTTTTTTGGCAATTCAACTTCACTGAGTACGTTAGCACAATATCACGCTTTTCTTTTTGGATGGCGAATAAAGCCGCAAATAGTTATTTTTTAATGAACAAACCCACAAACACAGATTCACTGTTTTTTTGGCAATTTAACTTCACTGACTACATTAGCACAATATCAGGCTTTTCTGTTTGGATGGCGAATAACGCTGCAAATAATTATTTTAAACGAGCAACCCCACAAACACAGATTCACTGTTTTTTTGGCAATTCAACTTCACTGACTACGTTTGCACAATATCACGCTTTTCTGTTTGGATGGCGAATAACGCCGCAAATAGTTATTTTAAATGAACAAACCCACAAACACAGATTCACAGTTCGTTTGGCAATTCAACTTCACTGAGTACGTTAGCACAATATCATGCTTTTCTGTTTGGATGGCGAATAACGCCACAAATAGTTATTTTAAATGAACAAACCCACAAACACAGATTCACAGTTTTTTTGGCAAGTCAACTTCACTGACTACGTTAGCATAATATTAAGCTTTTCTGTGTGGATGACGAATAATGCCGCAAATAGTTATTTAAAACTAACAACCCCACAAACACGGATTCACAGTTTTTTTGGCAAGTCAACTTCACTAACTACGTTAGCACAATATCACGCTTTTCTGTTTGAATGGCGAATAACGCCGCAAATAGTTATTTTAAACTAACAACCCCACAAACACAGATTAACAGTTTTTTTGGCAATTCAACTTTACTGACTACGTTAGCACAATATCATGCTTTTCTGTTTGGATGGCGAATAACGCCGCAAATAGTTGTTTAAAAGAACAAACACGGATTCACCTTTTTTTTGGCAATTCAATTACACTAAAGAATTTAGCACTATATGGCGCTTGTCTATTTGTATGGCGAATAATGCAGCAACTATTATTATTATTTTTAAATTATTTTTTTTAACCCTTTCAGTCCCGGAGCTTTTTTTGGCTTTGCGTTTTCGTTTTGCTCTCCCTGCCTTCAAACAGCCATAACTGTTTTATTTTTCTGTTCACATAGCTGTATGAGGGCTTGTTTTTTGCAGGACAAGTTGCACTTTCCAACGCCGCCATTTAATATTGCATATGGTGTAGTGGGAAGCGGGGAAAAAATTCCAAATCGGGTGAAATTGCAAAAAAAACGCTATTCCGCTACAGTTCTACGGAATTTTTATTTTCAGCGTTCGATGTTCATTAAAACTGACCAGTTACTTTCATTCTACTGGTCAGTATGAATCCGGCGATACCTAATATGTATAGTTTATCCTTCGTTTTGATAGTGATAAAATAATTATAAAGTTGGCCTTTTTTTTTTGTCATATCTTGACCCCTATAACTTTTTGGTATTTATGTGTACGGAGCTATATTGGGGCTCATTTTTTGCGGGGCGATCTGAAGTTTTTAGTGATACCATTCTGGGGTGTGTATAACTTTTTGATCACTTTTTATTTAATTTTTTTTAGAAAAAAAAAAGCGACAAAAAACAGCGAATCGCCATTTGGACGCTTTTTTGCCCACACAATTCGCCGCATTGGAATTTTTTTTTATATTTTAAAAGTACGGGCGTTTTCGGTCACGGTGATACCCATGATGTCTATATTTATTGTTATTTAGGTATTTATTTTTTAATTATACGGAAAGGGGGATTTAAACTTTTATGTTTCAATTCTCTTTATTAAATTTTTCACAATTTTTACAGTAAACATGTTGTATTCATACCAAGTTGTATTGCAAAAACACGTACCTCAGATTGACATGTTCTGAGGTTAGAATAAAGTGAACATACCAAAGTTAACAAGATTGACACAAGAAATAAAATAAAATAACATGTACATACTGGTCCCCAAGGTTTCATTGGGTTAAAGCACGACATGGTAAAGAAACATTAGGCATGAAAAATAGCCACTCACGCCAGTTTTGACAAAATCTATCATATTTATGATCTTTGTATGCTACCATTCTTTCGTAAATGCAGTTTTGCTGTACATTAGATATAATCTCTGACAAGGTTGGGACCTCAGTGGACTTCCAGCGTCTAGTTATGGCTAGTTTAGTAACAACAAACCTGTGTGCTTTTGGGGTTCTGTAAGCTGTGGGTATCACCTGCATGTTCATGAAGAATAAAGCCCAGTATGGTGAGGGTTCTAGGATAAGCCTGCAAACAGTGGATGCCAACTTAAAAGTTTCTGCCCATAAAGAAATTATTTTAGGGCATAACCGAAGGATGTGTATTAGGGTGCCCTTAGCTCCACAATTGCGCCAGCATAGGTGTGAGGTACCAGGATAGATTTTACTAAGTCTGTCCGGTGTTAGATACCATCTTAAACAGGTTTTGATGGCTGCTTCATATAGGGACACGCTTTGAAAAGTGGAGGAAATGAATCGAAGTGCCAGGGACCAATCAGTTATTGAAAAGGACGTCTGAAGTTCCTTGTCCCATTGCTTATATGGGGTACTTGCCTGGAACACCTGTTTGAGTCCTATGCTTCTATAAAGTGGTTGTAGGCTTAATGGTTTCTGTGTCTGTTTTGGAGAGCACCATAACTCTAGTATTTGCCTATTGGCTATAATATCACATGGGTTATAGGAGAGGAACAAATGGCGTATTTGTAAATATTTATAAAACTCTTTGGTATGTAAGTTAGATTCTGTACCTTTCCAATAAACAGTTGTGAAATCCACTGAAGTCCCTGTATGCGCCACACCGCAAGGTCTACATCCGTCAGTTTCAATTCAAACAATTAAATAGGGGCGAGGGATAACACATTTATCTGACCATTGGCACTTTTACAGTGAAAGGAGCGCCAGTGGTACCTAGGACCTTCAAGCAAGAGAGGTAAGGCGAGAGTAGTTGACCGTTTGGAACATAGACTGTATAAAGTAAGGCCCTGAGATTGTGTGATGGGGCTAAAAATGATTCTGTTTGAATCCACGGAGTAGAAACATCTCCCACCCACCAGTTATACAGGAGAGTAATTTGTGTTGCCAAAAAGTAGTCTGCTAAATTTGGAAGGCCCAGGCCTCCACCTCTCTTAGTTTTGCATAGTAAAGTAGAGGATATTCGTGGTTTATGCTTTGCCCATACAAATGTGTTAAGAAGGCCCTGAGCTTTGGTGAAGAAATGAGCAGGTACTTTTATAGGAACCGACCTGAAAACAAATAATAGCTTTGGTAGCATCATCATTTGAAATGTGGCTATGCGCCCCACCCATGATATTTCAAATTTACCATATGTAGCAATGTCTTGTTTGATAACATCTAGGAGTGGAATATAGTTGTAATGGAACAATGAAGCAGTAGAGCCAGTAAGGTTGATTCCCAAGTATTTGATATAGTTAGATTGCCAATCCAGGGGGAATTGTAGCCGTAGGCTCACTTGTTGGGTGGGAGGGATATGGAGTGGGAAGAGTTGGGATTTGCTTTAGTTGACCTTATAGTATGATAGGGTGCCAAAGTGATTCAGAAGTGATAGGGCTGCCTGTAGCAAAGTACTGGGGGAGGTGAGGGTCAGAAGGATGTCATCTGCATATAATGAGATGAGATGTGTCTGGCTGCCTATAGTAACTCCACGTATATCTGGGTGTTGTCGAAAAGCTTGGGCCAGAGGTTCAAGAGCCAGCACGAAAATGAGAGAATAAAGGGGGCAGCCTTGTCTGGTCCCATTCGTGATAAGAAAGGTGGAAGACAAAGCTCCATTTACGAACACCTTTGCTGAAGGAACAGAGTATAATGCTCTGATAGCCGTTATGGCATCTGCCCCAAGCCCAAACCGCTCCAGAGTGAGGAAGGCATATGACCAATTCAAACGGTCAAAAGCCTTCTCTGCATCTAATGTGATCAGGAAAGCTGGATCTTTGTGGCGCGTGAGATGATCCAGGATATTGAGAGCCCTTCTGGTGTTGTCGCTTAGTTGTCTAACCTTAATGAACCACTTGATCGACATTAATCAATGTGGGGAGAACGATGGACAGTCTGTTAGCCATGGCCTTAGCATAAATTTTGACATCCGTATTTAGGGAGATAGGTCTGAAGTTTTGGGGTTGATCTGGAGGTTTTCCGGGCTTGGGCAGCGCCACCACAGTCGCCGATAGCATTTCTTGTGGAAATGTACCGTCACAGAAAGCTTGATGAAGTATTGGTAACATATGAGGGAGTAAGTCAGAGGAAAAGGATTTATAATATGTGTTAGATAGGCCGTCGGGCCCTGGGGATTTTTGCTGAGGTAGTGAGGATATAACCATGGATATCTCTGGGGAAGAGAAGGGAAGGGCGAGGGAGGCCTGTTGTTGTGGGGATAATGCGGGAAGGTGTAATGAGTTTAGGAAGGTAGTAATTTCTTTTTGTGTAGCTTGGTGTATATGTTGTGACTCAGCTAAGTTGTAAAGTGAAGAATAGTACTCCATAAATTTGTGGGCTATGTCTTTGGGATGGTATATTTTACTTTTATCGTCTGAGTGCAACAGGTAGGGAATCCTGGCTTTAGCAGCTCTTTGTTTAATCCTATTTGCCAACAATTTCCCTGCTTTATTGTTCTGTGAGTAATAACGGGCTTTTACAGAGGAAAGGTGTTTTTCATATCTATGTAAAAGGCAATCTCTGAGTTGTATTCTTAATGACGATATCATGTTTTTACGTTCCTCTGAAAAAGAGTTTTTGTTCAGAGACTCCAGGACTGAGAGGCGAGATGTTATAGAGTGTATCTGTTGTTGTCTTTCTCTTTTGTCACGATGGCCCAATTTTATAAAAAATGCCTCGTATGAAAGCCTTATGAGCATTCCAGAGGACAAACGGATCAGAGACCGATCCAGAATTAAAAGAGAAATACTCAGAGATTGCCTTTGCCAGCTCAGTTTTTATTGCAGGCTTAGACATGAGGAAGTCATTACATCGCCACAAAGTTTCTCTGGTATTATAGTACTCTTCGATAGATATGGAGATTGCAGCGTGGTCTGACCATTTAACCCTTACACTCCCAGCGCCGTACATGTACGGCGCTGGGGCGATGCGGGCACATGGCGCCCGCTCGCAAGTGCGGCGGGCGCCATGGCCGGCAAGTCTCTGCTGTTTCTAACAGCAGAGACTTGCTGCTACTTACCTCATCGGCAGCGTCTTGCTGGGCCTTTAGATGTCGTGATCACACGTGATCACGGCATCTAGCTGCGTCTGAACCCGGAAGTGTATGCTTCCGGGTGGTGTACAGACGCCTCGAGTGGCCAATCAGGGTGTCTGTACACCATATGAAAACTGTAATCCTCGCTGGGGAGGATTACAGTTTTCAAAGTGCAATTCTTATTCTGGCCACTAGATGGCAGGCCAGGATAAGAAATGAGCAATTCTTGGATTTATCTCAGTCTAGTAAATCCCTGATTGCTCATAAAGAAAAAAAAAAAACACAATATATGAGCTCATATTTGAGCTTTAAAATAGTCAAAAAAATTAAAAAAAAAGGTTAAAAAATATATAAAAAAATAAAAAATATATAAAAGTTCAAATCACCCACCTTTCCATATAATTAAAAAATAAATACCTAAATAACAATAAATATAGACATCATGGGTATCACCGTGACCGAAAACGCCCATACTTTTAAAATATAAAAAAAAATTTCCAATTCCGTTTTTTGTCGCTTTAAAAAAAAAAATTAAATAAAAAGTGATCAAAAAGTCATACACACCCCAGAATGGTATCAATAAAAACTTCAGATCGCCCCGCAACAAATGAGCCCCCATACAGCTCCGTACACATAAATACCAAAAAGTTATAGGGGTCAAGATATGACAAGGAAAAAAAATTATTTTATCACTATCAAAACGCAGGAAAAACTATACATGTTAGGTATTGCCGGATTCATACTGACCAGTAGAATGAAAGTAACTGGTCAGTTTTAATGCACATCGAACGCTGTAAATAAGAAACCCGTAGAACTGTAGCGGAATAGCGTTTTTTTTTGCAATTTCACCCGATTTGGAATTTTTTTCCCGCTTCCCACCACACCATATCAAATATTAAATGGTGTCGTTGGAAAGTACAACTTGTCCTGCAAAAAACAAGCCCTCATACAGCTATGTGAACAGAAAAATAAAACAGTTATGGCTGTTTGAAGGCAGGGAGCTCAAAACGAAAATGCATAACCGAAAAAACCTCCAGGAGTGAAAGGGTTAATGGTTTCAATGGTAGAGTGGGAAGTGAGCTGTAAAAGGGATCTGCTTATAAGGAATAAATCAATTTGGGAATAAATGTTGTGGGTAGAAGAAAAGAAGTAGTCTCTTTCTTGTAAGTGGTGTATTCTCCAGATATCGTAAAGTTCCTCTCTATGTATCAGAGGACCCAACCCTGTATGTTGGGTCCTGCATGGGGTTGTGGTGTCAAAAGATGCTTCTGGGGTCATGTTGAAGTCCCCACAGAGCACTAAGTGGCCTTGTTTTAATTTACACACTTTGGCCAGAAGTTTGTTATGAAATCTCAGCTGATGTTGGTTAGGAGCATAAACCACTACCACTGTATATATGACATTATTCAGTTTGCATACCTGTATGATAAACCGACCTTGTGGGCCTATAGTAGAAGAGATAGGTCGATACGTAACCGAAGACTTAAAAGCCAGTATTACTCCTCTTTGTTTTTTATGATAGTGGGATTGGATAACATGTGGGAACAAGTGGTGTTGAATTCTATGCGCATCTTTAGGCACTATGTGAGATTCTTGTATACTTAGCACATCCGCTTTCAACTGAAGCGCCTCCCTCCACATGAAAGAGCGTTTTTGGGGGCTTTTAAGGCCTTTAGTGTTAAGGGAAACAAATTTAAGTACCATAACGGCTACCAAAAATGCTACAAACGGTAATTCCTTTGTTAATACAAAAGGGGGTTCTGTAATCCCCCTGAGTTAGCAGGCAAGGGTATATGCACTGAAAGTAATAGGATACCCAGTATGACCAAGTATAAAACTCAAAAATATTTTGAAAAGAAATAAGAACGGTAAAAAACAAATCAACAAGTAAAAGTCAATGGGTCCAGATGAAGGGTGGCTTAACACGGTCATCTTCTTTCTGGACGAGAAGAACTCTTGGGGTACAAAGTTCGTACTGATGCCTCGAAAAGAGGATAAATTCACGCTCTTTGGCGCATAAATGAAAGTGATAGTCAATGCTTTGTCCCTCGGCGGGCATTAACTGTACGCCATTCTGGTTCCAGATGTGATGGCAGTGGCTTGAACGAAGTAGAGAGATCTTCCACTGGGATATTCCATGCCTCCAGTATTCGGCGGCCATCCTCCACTGAAGAGATACTATGCTGCTTTCCGTTGTGAGTGCAGATGATTTTTACCGGAAAGCCCCATTTGTACGCCAGCTTATGGTTTCTGAGAGCAAGAGTTATTGGAGCTAAGATTTTGCGTTGTCGCAATGTAGTTGCTGATAGGTCTGTATACAATTTCACAGATTGATAAGGTGCAGGTTGTTCAGGCAATCTCCTTGCTGCAGCCAGTACTGCTTCCTTGATATGATAAAAATGTATACGCGCTAGAGTATCTCTCGGCGCCGTCTCAGGAAGATGGCGGGGCCTAGGGATCCTGTGGGCCCTGTCAATGGTAAAGTCCAAATCTGAACAAGTCGGAAGAAGGAGTTTTAGGAGAGCCTGTAGGTATGGAAATAGGTCAGAAGGAGTTATGTCTTCAGGTATACCCCTGAATTTGATATTATTACGTCTGGATCGATCCTCCAGATCAGTCAGTTTGGCTTTGATATTCTCAATATCTAAAGTCATCTCGTCATGTGAATCAATGAGCTGGTTATGTGAGGAGGCAAATTCTCTCATCTTGACTTCCACATATGATATACGGGATTCAGCCGCAGTGATGGAGGTTTTAATGGGAGTTAGAAAAGTAGAAAAGTCCCTGTGTAACGCAGAACTGAAAGCTAGCAGCATATCTTTCATCAGTATCCCCGATGCAGGCTGATCAGAAATCAGAAGGTGGGTAAGTGCGCTAGCAAGATGGCTTCCCGTGTGGGGATCAAGAGTCAGGCCTACCTCACAGGCGTCTGCATCCTGGAGCCGCGGTTTCTGCTTCGCCAGACTCCTCGTTGACGGAGACGAAGGAGAAGATCAGGATTGACCCAATGGTGGAGAGGGATGCGACCTGCGCGATGTTTCAGAGGGTGAGCTCGATCCAGCCGGAGAGCTGTGATGTCTGTTAGGCGAGGAGGTGTCCGCGTGAGATGGTGAAGGAGACGCCGGGGCATGTCGGGAAGATGGCGGGGAGTTTCCCGGGTTAGCAGTGTCCGCTTCTTTGTCAAAATAATACTCCAATTTGCCTTGCTTGGCTGCTGCTTCTTCCCTCTAGGCATCTTACAAGTAGATAGGAGCCACGTGTGGGAGAAATTAGCTTGAGTAGATAGAGGGAACACGCTAAATTAGCCTCTTTGTGCCGGAGCTAGGAGATCATGTGGCCATACCGCTCGGCAGCCAGACCACGCCCCTGGATTTAAACTTTTATATTTTTTTTATTTTTTATATATTTTTTAACATTTAAAAAAAAGGTTTGTGATTATTTTAAAGCTCAAATATGAGCAAATAGATTGTGTGTTTTTTTTTTATGAGCAATGAGGGTTTTTTAATTTTAAATATATGACCGAATTTGCTCATTTCTTATCCTGGCCTGCCTTTTAGTGGCCAGAATAAGAATTGCACTTTGAAAGCTGTAAACCTCATCAGCGAGGTTTACAGCTTTCAGATCGTGTACAGACACCCCGATTGGCCACATGGGGTGTCTGTACACCACCCGGAAGCGTACGCTTCCGGGTTTAGATGCAACTAGATGCCATGATCACGGCATCTAAAGGCCTATGAAGACGCCGCCGATGGCGGTAAGTACCCGCGAGTCTCTGCTGTTAGAAACAGCAGAGACTTGCCGGCCATGACGCCCACCGCACGTACATGTACGGAGCTGGGTCTGTAAAGGTTAATGTACCCCAAACAAGGCTCTGACCCTCTAACTGCACTGCAAAAAGCGACACTAGTGGTGCTTCTTTGAATAAAGAACACCAAAACAGCCTTTAGAACAGTGCAGTGCTGTATAACAGGCTAACCCCTATGCCCACTCATTTCTGGTCAGTGTACCAGAATAGCGATTTCACTGCTGATTTTCTGTCTAGTAATCGTCCCTCTCCTATCCCTGCAATTCAGATTATCTATCCCTGATCTCCTCATTTCTTTTCTTTAGTTTTTTTTTTTCACTTGCCCTATCTCTCCTGATGTCTGTCTCTTGTCTTAAATCAATAGCAAATGGTGCTGCAGAGCTATTCATAGGGCTGTGACATCATAGGACCTGGCTGGCTGCTAATCGGCTACATTTCTGCATGTGATCGCATTGTGGGTGTTTACTTCTTTGTCCCAGAAATCCTTCCCCCATGTCATGCCATGTGCTTGCGGCCATTTTAGGAAAAAAAAAAAAAAAAGATTTGTTACTACAAATCGCCATGAAATTCCCCTTCGTTGCAAATCGAATTTTCCATGAAATTCGGAACGAATTCCACTTCGTCAGCTTCGATTCGCTCATATCTAATAATAATAATAATAATAAGAAGAAGATGAAGAAGAAGAAAAATCATCCTTTGCATTTATAGTCTCAACATATCATGAAGCAATGTTGACTTGAAATGAACATACATTTCTGCATTAAACATGTATAAAATAAGATAAAATAGTATAATCTTTAAAATCTATATATCTATCTATCCATTATCTATCTATCTATCTATCTATCTATCTATCTATCTATCTATCTATCTATCTATCTATTATCTATCTATCTATCTATCTATCTATCTATCTATCTATCCTTTTAACAATATGCCTATCTATCTATTTTCCATTATATCTACAGATGTACTGGAGCTAAACTTGACTGTGATAACTCTGATAATACATGTCACAGCGTTACATTGTGAAACAAACCATTGGAATCCATTGAAAAAGTCAATTAACATTTTCTTGTCATTCTTTACTTAACGCATTAACCATCATGTTTAGCTTGGCTGTATCTGTATCTACTGTATATCTACCTCATAAATCCATGGGTCTTTTAAGGTATCTTGAGAAGAGTAAAACTCCATGGCAGTCTTAAGAAGATTATCATAAATAAAAAGCTTAAAAAACTGCTGGCCAAAAGTCGCCGTTTCTTCGTAATCTTATTTTCCATTTTTCACAGAAGACTGCTAGCATCCATTCCCACTGCTTGGCTTGAAATGTAAACTTTCCACTGTGTGGAACTTGTCGCTTCTGTTATTCCATTTTCTATCGGTGTTGCAGAGTTCATTGCTTCAGTGGACATCCTGTGAATAGTATAGTGTGCGGGTAGAAGAGCGGAGCATGTGAAAAGCAGACAGCAGTAGTTATTAATCATCCCCAGAATCAGGCACAGTGAAGGCTATGTGATTTAGGTTAAATAAAAGTAACACAGCACCTTGTCGCTGCAGCTTATATGTGAGCTTTCCTGCACTTATTTAATGCACTGACCTCCTGGGGCATTCATAAATTGCTCTTGAATTACTATATGAGGCATCCTTTTTTGCACACCCCTAGCTAACAATCAGGTATGCAGCAGATTTACTGTAGACCCACTTTCGTCTATCATCTAATTTATAGAGGGTAGCAGCGACACCTCTCAGACATACATTTTATTTTTGTTTTTTTCTTGTGGCTCTAAAGTCTGTCACTGTTTCCAATTTGTTGAAACGTATCATATAAACCAACTTGGTTTTATTTCCTCTGTGATGGATCTGTGATGTGCAATATTCTGCTTGAATGACATTTGATGCTTTGCTGAGATTTATTGTGAATTATACACCCAATAAATATGATATGCTTGGTAAAAAGGACTATAACATGGAAGGGAAAATTTAAAAGGGTTGTCCGACAAAAAAAGTTCAACATTATTCAAACCAGCATCTGGATCTGAATACTTTTGTAATTGCATTTAATTAAAGATTTAGTATAGCCACTGAGTTATTCACTGAAATCAATCTGTAGAGCGCCACCTGCTGTTTTCTCTTTTTCTGACTTCTCTGTCCAGCTCACTGTGGTTGACATACATGCTCATTTCCATCCTTCAAATGGAACTAGCTAAAGCAGAAAGGATTCACCCCTGAGAAAGGACATAGCCCCCGAACAGCCAGCTTGAAAAAAATCTAGTGCAGAGCAATTGGGACAATTAATGGGGAGATCTCTAGGTGTATGTGAGGTACCGGGCTGGTTCTAAGTTTGTTAAAAAGAGAGTTTGTTAAATTACTCATGGGATAACCCCTTTATGAGGAACTGGCCTCTACTTTTTAAAGGGAATATGTCACTATTTTTTGTTTCCCTAAAGGCAGGATAAGCTAGTGACTTATTCACTTATTAAAATGAGTCCTAACATTCATGAGTTCTTGGCTCCCCGTGGCTCCCCACCTCTGAGTTGTGCATTTTTTTCTTACAGCAATTAGTGGTGGTAAAGAGAGCATGTTCAAGTAACACTTTCCCACACTTTGACATAGTTGTATGTCCAAGAGAAGGAATGGATGTATATAGCGGGTTTATGAGGTGATCCCACTCCGTATGTGGTGGGTGCCAGCTGTAAAACAAATCTGTCACCAGGCTACAATGACAAGAATCATAGACAACTCAGATCTAAATTTGAAGAGTTTTGATCTGTTACTATGGTTTCCTGGGGCCTTATTAGTGCTCCTAGGCCTACCATAGCAAATCTCTATTAAGCCCTGTTTGCATCAAGGCTTACAAGAAAGCCTTTCAAAATCCCATGAACTGCAATATTATTGTACTGCAGGCTATGAAACAAGCAATCAGAAGTTTGATTCTTCCAGCCCCCAATACAGCTAAAATTACAGTTAAAAAAGTTTAAAAAGTATTAAAAAAACACAAAAATACATTGAACGCATAAAAATAAATAAGCAATAAAAAATAAACATACATAGTTGGTATCACCGTATCCAAAAATGTTCAAACTTAGCATGCACATGAATGCTGCAATGGAAAAACAAATCAAAATGAGCAATCTACTGTGTTTGATCACTTACCCCCCTCCTCAAAGAAAATGAATAATAAATTATCAAAAATTCAAATGTACTCCAAAATCAGTATACATTGTAGCTCGTCCTGCAAAAAACAAGCCCTCAAACGGCTTTGTAGACTGAAATATACAAAAAAGAAGTTATGGACGTCAGAATATGGTGATTAGAGATGAGCGAGCACTAAAATGCTCGAGTGCTCGTTATTCGAGTCGAACTTTTCCCGATGCTCAGGTGCTCGTTTCGAATAACGAATCCCATTGAAGTCAATGGGAGACTCGAGCATTTTTGCAGGGGACCAAGGCTCTGTCTAGGGAAGGTTGGGTGAAAACCTGGAAACCTCAGAAAATGATGGAAACACCACGGAAATGGACAGGAAACAGCAGGGGCAGCATGCATGGATGCCTCTGAGGCTGCCTAATCCCACCATTACACCAAATTCTCCTACTGGAGCATGTGTGGTATCGATTCTTCTCAGTTTAATACCGTATACGTCCCCTATCTTGGGACCCTATATTTCATGGATTTTTCGACCACGGAAAATGGAAAAAGAGCTTGCTCTGGCCAGGGGAGTGTCTTTCCTACTGCAGCTAAGGGGGCGTGTCCATGCTCTGCATATCACAGGTCAGGAGGCAATTAAAAGAAGAAACAAAAAAAACATCAGTACAATATCTAATACGTCCCCTATCCGGGTAAATTGTTTGGAGAGAGGGCCTGTAGGTGGGGGGCAGGCTGGGGGAAGGAGGTTTCGCAGGAAGAGCCAGAGGAGTGCTCCCTGGGCTAGCGTGTGTGGTGGTGACAACAGCCGGATGGATTTGGAAAAATCAGGCGTTGACAGGCGTGTACGCTTATCGGTGATGACGCCACCAGCTGCACTGAATACCCGCTCTGACAGCACGCTAGTGGCAGGGCAGGCCAGCACCTCCAAGGCAGTTCAGGCCACGTGTCCAGCTTTGAAACCCAGTAGTTGTATGGAGCAGAGTGATCGCTACGGACATTGGTATGGTCAGCTAGGTACTCCCTCACCATCTTTCTGTACAGCTCCCCCCTACTCTGCCTAGACTGGGGACAGGTGACAGTGTCTTGCTGGGGTGACATAAAACTGGCAAAGGCCTTGGAGAGCGTTCCCATGCCAGTGCTGGACAAGCTGCCTGCTCGCCTCCTCTCCCCCCGCTACTTGGCCCACAGAACCATGCCCTCTGCCGCTAGCGGCGTCAGATGGGAAGAATTGTTTCAGCTTGTGCACCAGGGCCTGTTGATATCTATTCACTCTCATACTCCTTTCCTCTGCAGGGATGAGAGTGGAAAGGTTCTGCTTGTACCGTGGGTCCAGGAGAGTGAACACCCAGTAATCGGTGTTTGAAAAAATTCTTCTAACGCAAGGGTCACGGGATAGGCAGCCTAACATGAAGTCTGCCATGTGCGCCAGAGTCCCAACACGTAGGAATTCCCTCTTCTCACTCCCCTGACTCTCCATTTCCTCCTCCTCCTCCAAGTCCTCCTCTTCAGCCCATACACGCTCAAGAGTTAAGGACTGAGCACTGGTACCCTCTACTGTCTTACCGACATTCTCATCCTCTTCCTCCTTATCCTCATCCCCCTCCTCCGATACACGCTGAGAAACAGACCGGAGTGTGCTCTGGCTATCAAGCGACATATCTTCCTCCACCGTCTCTTGTGACAAGCGCATAGCATCCGACTTGATGCTGAGCAGTGAGTTTTTAAACAGGCAAAGCAGCGGGATGGTGAGGCTGATAATGGCGGCATCGCCGCTGACCATCTGTGTTGACTCCTCAAAGTTGCTCAACACCTGGCAGATATCAGACATCCACGTCCACTCCTCATTGTAAACTTGAGGAATCTGAGTGACCTGACTACCAGTTCTGGTGGAAGTTGACATCTGGCAGTCTACAATCGCTCTGCGCTGCTGGTAAACTCTGGATAACATGTTTAATGTGGAATTCCATCTCGTGGGCACGTCGCACAACAGTCGGTGAGCGGGCAGTTGTAGGCGGCGCTGCACTGTCCTGAGAGTGGCAGCATCTGTGGTGGACTTGCGGAAATGCGCACAGATGCGGCGCACCTTGGTGAGCAAATCAGACAGATTGGGGTATGTCTTGATGAACCGCTGAACTATGAGATTGAACATGTGGGCCAGGCATGGCACATGTGTCAGTCTGCCAAGTTGCAGAGCCGCCACGAGGTTACGCCCATTGTCACACACAACCATGCCTGGTTTTAAGGTTCAGCGGTGCCAGCCACACATCGGTCTGCGCCGTGATGCCCTGTAACAGCTCTTGGGCGGTGTGCCTTTTGTCACCTAAGCTCAGCAGTTTGAGTACCGCCTGCTGGCGCTTTCCCACGGCACTGCTGCTGCGCCTAGAGCCATCGACTGAAGGCGCCGTGCCCACGGATGGTAATTCGGTGGAGGAGGAGGAGGGGTTGGAGGAGGAGGAGGCATAGTACATCTGAGAAACCGTGACCGAGGTAGGCCTCGCAATCCTCGGTGTGGGCAGTACATGAGCGGCCCCAGGGTCATTCTCGGTCCCAGCCTCCACTAATTTAACCCAATGTGCCGTCAGTGAGATATAGTGTCCCTGCCCGGCAGCACTTGTCCACGTGTCCGTGGTTAGGTGGACCTTCTCAGAAACAGCGTTGGTCAGGGCACGGATGATGTTCTCTGACACGTGCTGGTGTAGGGCTGGGACGGCACATCGGGCAAAATAGTGGCGGCTGGGGACGGAATACCGAGGGGCAGCCACCGCCATGAGATTGCGAAAGGCCTCGGTCTCTACCAGCCTATAGGGCAGCATCTCCAGGCTAAGCAATTTGGAGATGTGGACGTTGAGGGCTTGGGAACGTGGGTGGGTGGAACTGTATTTCCTTTTTCGCTCCAGCGTCTGCTGTAAAGACAGCTGAACGCTGCGCTGGGACACGTTGGTGGACACTGTGGAGGATCGTTGAGGCGAAAGTGTGGTTTTCCGGCGGGAGGCGCTCGTGCCGGGGTCCTGGGCAGGGGGTTGACTAGCAGAGGCAGCGAGTGACACAGGGGGTTGACTAGCAGAGGCAGCGAGTGACACAGGGGAAGGAGCAGGGTTTGACCCGCAGGAGGTGGTGAACGGCCTTGGTTCCATTGAGTGGGGTGTTTAGCACTCATATGCCTGCGCATGCTGGTGGTGGTTAAGCTAGTAGTTGTGGCACCCCTGCTGATCCTGGTGTGGCACAGGTTGCACACCAAAGTCCGTCGGTCATCCTCACTTTCTTTAAAGAACCTCCAGACTTGCGAACATCTAGGCCTCGCCACGGGAGCTTCACTACGTGAAACAGTTGCTGCTGATGCACCAGCTCTGGCCCTGCTTCTCCCTCTGGCCACACCACTGCCTCTTACAACTTGTTCTGGTGCAGCACTCGCCTCCGCCTCAGAAGCACTGTCTTCACTCGGCATATCAACCCAGCTTGGGTCAGTCACCTCGTCATCCTCCGATTCCTCAGTCTGCTCCCCCCTCGGAATTCCTCCCCTGACAAAAACCTCACCACTGTCTGACAACAATGTCTCCTCATCGTCTGACACCTCTTTACAAACTTCTTCCACTAATTCAACATTGTCATCATGATCATCATCATCACCCACAGACTGCGACAGTTGGAAAACTTGGGCATCGGGAACGAGGTCAGCAGCAACCTGAGAAGTGGTTTGTGACTCTGGGAAGGGTCCAGAAAACAGTTCCTGAGAGTATGCCGGATTGCATTCCAAATTTTCCTGGGAGGGGGCAGACTGGGGGATAGGGGGTTGTTGTGGAGGAGCCAGAGGAGTGCTCCCTTGGGTAACGTGGGTGGACTGCGTGGAAGACTGACTGGTGGACAAATTACTTGAAGCATTGTCGACAATCCACGAGATCAGCTGTTCACACTGTTGTGGTTTCAATATTCCTCTACCACGTGTCCCTGTAAGTTGAGACATGAAGCTAGGGAGTGTAGCTCTGCGGCGTTCCCCTGCTCCCTCATCAGCAGGTACTGTCTCACCCTGCCCAGGACCACAGCCTCTGCCCCCTGCAGTAATTGAATGCCAACGCCCACGCCCTCGTCCTTGACCCTTAGCCCTGGGGTTCAAAATTTTCTGTATATAAGGGTATGATTTAAAAAAAAATAAATAAACGGGCCTGGTGTACTGAAACCCACAAACTTGTTCAGTCTGGTTTAATTAAGTGACGTACAGAAAGTGTCACCTGGACAGAAAATACGGATTGGAGTGAGTGTGCTGAACTGTGACACACAGAAAGGTTACACGCAGCTGTGTGAAATGGATTTGTATCACTAAGCTAAAACAACAAATACAACTAATTTTTTTTATATATTTTTTTTTATATTTGTTTTTTAGTTTTGTTTTTTCGAAACGTGACGTGCAGAAACTATCGTAGAGCTGACTGACACCCTACTGACGGTGGCTATTTAGACTGCGACCCAGACAAATGCCGCACAGAGATTTTTAGGATCAAGCTGTATACGTGACAGGTAGCAAATGACTTGGTTGTATTCTGTGATGTACAGAAAGTGTCACCTGGACAGAATATACGGATTGGAGTGAGTGTGCTGAACTGTGACACACAGAAAGGTTACACGCAGCTGTGTGAAATGGATTTTTATCACTCAGCTAAAACAACACATACAACTAATTATTTTTATATATTTTCTTTTTTTAGTTTTTTTTAGTTTTGTTTTTTTTGGAACGTGACGTGCAGAAACTATCATAGAACTGACTGACACCCTACTGACGGTGGCTATTTAGACTGCGACCCAGACAAATGTCGCACAGAGATTTTTAGGATCAAGCTGTATACGTGACAGGTAGCAAATGACTTGGTTGTATTCTGTGACGTACAGAAAGTGTCACCTGGACAGAATATACGGATTAGAGTGAGTGTGCTGAACTGTGACACTCAGAAAGGTTACACGCAGCTGTGTGAAATGGATTTGTATCACTAAGCTAAAACAACAAATACAACTAATTTTTTTATATATTTTTTTTATATTTTTTTTAATTTTGTTTTTTTTTGAAACGTGACGTGCAGAAACTATCATAGAACTGACTGACACCCTACTGACGGTGGCTATTTAGACTGCGACCCAGACAAATGTCGCACAGAGATTTTTAGGATCAAGCTGTAAACGTGACAGGTAGCAAATGACTTGGTTGTATTCTGTGACGTACAGAAAGTGTCACCTGGACAGAATATACGGATTGGAGTGAGTGTGCTGAACTGTGACACTCAGAAAGGTTACACGCAGCTGTGTGAAATGGATTTGTATCACTAAGCTAAAACAACAAATACAACTAATTTTTTTATATATTTTTTTTATATATTTTTTTAATTTTGTTTTTTTTTGAAACGTGACGTGCAGAAACTATCGTAGAGCTGACTGACACCCTACTGACGGTGGCTATTTAGACTGCGACCCAGACAAATGTCGCACAGAGATTTTTAGGATCAAGCTGTATACGTGACAGGTAGCAAATGACTTGATTGTATTCTGTGACGTACAGAAAGTGTCACCTGGACAGAATATACGATTGGAGTGAGTGTGCTGAACTGTGACACACAGAAAGGTTACACGCAGCTGTGTGAAATGGATTTGTATCACTCAGCTAAAACAACAAATGCAACTAATTATTTTTATATATTTTTTTTTTAGTTTTTTTTTTAGTTTTGTTTTTTTTGGAAAGTGACGTGCAGAAACTATCGTAGAACTGACTGACACCCTACTGATGGTGGCTATTTAGACTGCGACCCAGACAAATGTCGCACAGAGATTTTTAGGATCAAGCTGTATACGTGACAGGCAGCAAATGACTTGGTTGTATTCGGTGACGTACAGAAAGTGTCACCTGGACAGAATATACGGATTGGAGTGAGTGTGCTGAACTGTGACACACAGAAAGGTTACACGCAGCTGTGTGAAATGGATTTGTATCACTCAGCTAAAACAACAAATACAACAAATTATTTTTATATATTTTTTTTATATTTTTTTTTAGTTTTGTTTTTTTTTGGAACGTGACGTGCAGAAACTATCGTAGAGCTGACTGACACCCTACTGACGGTGGCTATTTAGACTGCGACCCAGACAAATGTCGCACAGAGATTTTTAGGATCAAGCTGTATACGTGACAGGTAGCAAATGACTTGGTTGTATTCTGTGACATACAGAAAGTGTCACCTGGACAGAATATATGGATTGGAGTGAGTGTGCTGAACTGTGACACACAGAAAGGTTGCACGCAGCTGTGTGAAATGGATTTGTATCATTGAGCTAAAACAACAAATACAACTAATTATTTTTATATATTTTTTTAAATATTTTTTTTTTAGTTTTGTTTTTCTTTGGAACGTGACGTGCAGAAACTATCGTACAGCTGACTGACACCCTACTGATGGTGGCTATTTAGACTGCGACCCAGACAAATGTCGCACAGAGATTTTTAGGATCAAGCTGTATACGTGACAGGTAGCAAATGACTTGGTTGTATTCGGTGACGTACAGAAAGTGTCACCTGGACAGAATATATGGATTGGAGTGAGTGTGCTGAACTGTGACACACAGAAAGGTTACACGCAGCTGTGTGAAATGGATTTGTATCACTAAGCTAAAACAACAAATACAACTAATTATTTTCATTTTTTTATATATTTTTTTTTAGTTTTGTTTTTTTTGGAACGTGACATGCAGAAACTATCGTAGAACTGACTGACACACTACTGACGGTGGCTATTTAGACTGCGACCCAGACAAATGTCGCACAGAGATTTTTAGGATCAAGCTGTATACGTGACAGGTACCAAATGACTTGGTTGTATTCTGTGGCGTACAGAAAGTGTCACCTGGACAGAATATACGATTGGAGTGAGTGTGCTGAACTGTGACACACAGAAAGGTTACACGCAGCTGTGTGAAATGGATTTGTATCACTCAGCTAAAACAACAAATACAACTAATTATTTTTATATATTTTCTTTTTTAGTTTTTTTTTAGTTTTGTTTTTTTTGGAACGTGACGTGCAGAAACTATCGTAGAACTGACTGACACCCTACTGACGGTGGCTATTTAGACTGCGACCCAGACAAATGTCGCACAGAGATTTTTAGGATCAAGCTGTATACGTGACAGGCAGCAAATGACTTGGTTGTATTCGGTGACATACAGAAAGTGTCACCTGGACAGAATATACGGATTGGAGGGAGTGTGCTGAACTGTGATACACAGAAAGGTTACACGCAGCTGTGTGAAATGGATTTGTATCACTCAGCTAAAACAACAAATACAACTAATTATTTTTATATATTTTTTTTATATTTTTTTTTAGTTTTGTTTTTTTTTGGAACGTGACGTGCAGAAACTATCGTAGAGTTGACTGACACCCTACTGACGGTGGCTATTTAGACTGCGTTCCAGACAAATGTTGCACAGAGATTTTTAGGATCAAGCTGTATACGTGACAGGTAGCAAATGACTTGGTTGTATTCTGTGACGTACAGAAAGTGTCACCTGGACAGAATATACGGATTGGAGTGAGTGTGCTGAACTGTGACACACAGAAAGGTTACACGCAGCTGTGTGAAATGGATTTGTATCACTGAGCTAAAACAACAAATACAACTAATTATTTTTATATATATTTTTTATTTTTTTTAGTTTTTTTTTTTAATGTGACTTGCAGAAACTATCGTAGAACTGACTGACACCCTACTGACGGTGGCTATTTAGACTGCGACCCAGACAAATGTCGCACAGAGATTTTTAGGATCAAGCTGTATACGTGACAGGTAGCAAATGACTTGGTTGTATTCTGTGACGTACAGAAAGTGTCACCTGGACTGAATATACGGATTGGAGTGAGTGTGCTGAACTGTGACACACAGAAAGGTTACACGCAGCTGTGAGAAATGGATTTGTATCACTCAGCTAAAACAACAAATACAACTAATTATTTTTATATATTTTTTTTTTTGTTGTTCTTTTTTTGGAACGTGATGTGCAGTAACTATCGTAGAACTGACTGACACCCTGTTAATGGTGGCTATTTAGACTGCGACCCAGACAAATGTCGCACAGAGATTTTTAGGATCAAGCTGTATACGTGACAGGTAGCAAATGACTTTGTTCTATTCTGTGACGTACAGAAAGTGTCACCTGGATAGAATATATGGATTGGAGTGAGTGTGCTGAACTGTGACACACAGAAAAGTTACACGCAGCTGTGTGAAATGGATTTGTATCACTGAGCTAAAACAACAAAAAAACTAATTTTTTTGTATATTTTGTTTTGGATTTTTGTTTTTTTTTGGAACGTGACATGCAGAAACTATTGTAGAGATAACTGACACCCTAGTGACGGTAGCTATTTAGACTGCGACCCAGACAAATGTCGCACAGAGATTTTTGGAATCAGGCCAGCCAACCCCTGCTATCGTCATGTAAGGGCCCCATGTGATGTTGGGTGTACCGTAGAGTCTCCTGGCTTGTGATTGGCTGTGTTTATAGGCGCCAAAAAAGCACGATGCGGAAGTTGCCATTTCCTCGAGCATGGCGAGATACTCGTCCGAGCAGCGAGCACTTACGAGTACCCTAATACTCGAACGAGCACCAAGCTCGGACGAGTATGCTCACTCATCTCTAATGGTGATGTCACGATGAAGACATTATCTTAAAGGTTTTTATTTTTTGTAAGTGGGAAAAAATATACCAAAAAACTAAATAATAATAATAATACTAATTTTTAGCATTAACGGCATAAAAACTAAACCCCAAAAAACATGTCAGAATTGCTTTCTTTTCCATTTTCACACAAATAATTTTTTCTTCATTGTCCAACACATGGTATGGTAAATGAAATGGTGCCATTAAAAACACAACTTGCACAGCAAAAAAAAAATATATGTTTATATGAACAGAAAAGTTAGAAAGGTTATAGCTCTTTGAAGATGGGAAGGAAAAGGGAAAACAAAAATTGAAGGGGTCCTGAAGTGATTTAAACAATTTAACCCAGGATTTTGCTAAGGGGATCTGTCACTAGTTTATGCTGACCTTAAGGTTAAAAAGATGTGACTAATTCCCTTTAATATCCTACATAAAGGAATTACTACCCATTTATTTTATGTAGCCAGTAATACCAGCAGTTTTTTTATTTTCAAAAAAGTAATTTTTATACATGAAAAGGTAACCTGAAATGTATAGCTTTTGTGTGTAATAAGTGGAAAACTGATGACGCCCTCTATGTTGACTGGCAGTCCTGGAAGGTATCCCTCAGTTTGATGTTGATTTTGTGTCAGTGTGCTGGCCGTTCCTTTTTTAGACACATACATAACCAATACCATTTGTTTTGGATTTGCAGTTTAGTAGTATTTTATCTCCCTACACAGACTCTTATTATATTGATTTTTTTATTGTTCAGTCTGGTTGTTCAGTCTGTTGTTTTGTGGAAGAAGCTCAAAGTGAGAGATTTGATTTAGGTGCCAATTTAAAATTAGCTGCCATTTAAATCAATGCCAGTTAACTATGGATAAGAGTGCCATGCTGCTTAGCAAATATTGGAAAATACGAGTGCATTTTAGGCATAGCTTTATTAACTGTTTAATTAGTTGTCACGTCCAAGTTTTGCTTTCATCATAGCCTGGCACTAGGAAATCATTAAATCTCTGAAAATATTTCATGCCACAAATTTCTGTTTGGCAATGCCAAGGAAAGCAAAACTAAGTACACAAACACGATTCTTTCTTATCAACTCCCAGGATAGGAATCATTTCACAATACTATGAAAGTTTATAATAATATACAAAACCTCATGTTATAGTTACTGTGTTTTTATTGTATTACATTGTATTTGTATCTTTTGCCAATTTCCACATTAATTTCTTAAAAATAATGAAATAAAAAAAACACCACAAATGATGCGAAGGTATTTATACAAAATCCATATATAATCAGTAATGCACACAAGACTTTCTATTAGACAGTAATTAGGTAGATGGAAATATTATCCCATTATAATTATTGCCATCTCATTGAAAATAATGGTTGAACAGAGTTACTTAATGAGTGGTTACAATTGGAAGCTGGAGGAGCATTTGTGGTTGTGCATGATGAACTGGGCACTACCTTATATGCTAAGAAAGTCATCATAGCATGACTATTTTATAAAATGTCTTTATTTATTATATCTTTCTGCTTCTACAGTAGATTACTACTAAAAAGTTTATATTATTGAAAATGTATGCCCCAACTGTTTGTAGTACTATAACCCAGAAGTCTATCGCTAGTATGAAATTAGGCTCCACTGGGTTGTTTTATCTATTACTATTGTGGTGATGTGTAAAGTATAAGTGCTGGAAGGCATGTATATCCCAGCTGGGTGAAATAACTGAAATTCAGAAAGCTGCAGTGGTTTTGGCAAAGTGTAGTTTGCCGAGACAGTTATGTCTAGATGCTGTTCTGGGTTGGATTTCATTTGGACTGGGGGAAAGGTTTGGAAGTGGGATCTACCACTCCACACCAGTACAGGTATTGCGGTTTTCTGAGGAGATTGCAGGTGAGGCCTACTATTGTAATCACGGAGGGATAAAACGACCCTCTGTGTATGAGAGTGGGGAAGAGAAGAGGAGGGCTGGGGGGCCACAAAGCTGAGCAAGGCTGTGAGAGAAAGGCTGAGGAAGCCTGAGAGACTTAGAGACAAAGGCCTGCAGATGCTCTGTGTTGTCTTAGCCAGGAGGGCTGAGGGGCCCCAATGCTTTGTAAAGCCTGAAGTTTGGGGGGCCAGCGAAGCCTACAGAAAGAGGGTCGCACGGTCAGAATCAGGAGGACTTCTGGACCATTTCCCCCCCAAAGTTGCTGGTGAGGTCACAGCTAGGAGGCTGCTGGACCATACGGCTGAGAAAGCTGGATCTAATACTGTGTGTGAATGGCGCTCTATAGGTGAGATAGAGACATCACGTGTATTAGGTAAAGCCCAGACGGGCATGTGTTTATTTGAATGTTTTAATGTGTGTTGGTTCCAAAGAGCGAAAATAAAACACTATTTGGATGTTAAAACCTCCTGTGTGTCAGAAGATAACCTGTAGTCATATCTCTAAGGAATTTTTTAAAGCTAACCTGTCATTAATGTTATGCTGACCTCACTGAGGGCAGCATAAAATAGTGACAGAAATGCTGATTTCAGTGGTCTGTCATTTAAAAGTTAAAAGTAAGTGGTTGCCAAGAACCAACATCACAATCATTGCAGACTGGGCCTGAAAAAGAGTCATGGCCACCTGAGAAGAGTCATGGTTATTCATATGCTCCTGCCCATCTGCTGATGATTGGCATTTCTCTCCTACAGAGAAAGGGAGAAAACTAGGTAGAAGACTGTCAATCATCAGCAGGTTGGCAGGGAGAGCAGGAATTCATGAATAACCATGACTCTTTTCAGGTGGCCATAACTCTTTTCCAGGTCCAGTCTGCAATGATTGTGAAGTTGGTTCTCGGCAACCACTTACTTTTTACTTATAAATGACAAACTGCTGAAATCAACTCACCTGTGTCTACTTTATTCTGCCGTTAGTATGGATAGCATAAAGTTGATGACAAGTTCCTTTTAAATCCATCTTTATTATTTTTTCAATTATATCATTATCTTTTTTTTTTTTCTGGTATAACCCACCCACACATATGGCATACCTACTATTGACACCATATACCTTTTGAGGGACAGTGATATCATAATATTACTGGTGGGCTATGCTGTAACATCGTAAACCTCCAATCACACTGATGTCATGTATTCCGTTTTCACAGAATCCATGCCAGATCAAATGGATTGGTTGACATGATCATGATTCACCTGATCGATTTAGATTTAACAGATGCATTAGAATCAATTCTCTTCCCCCCAATTGATATACTGTAAAATGGACTTGTCAGGTTTTGGCAAGATTTATGCTACGCTTTTCTGACCATAAGAAAGTGATTGAAACCTGATGGAACACGGCCAGAGTTTCACTTGCATTGTTCTGAGCTTTCTGCAATAAAAAAAAACCCATTGAAATTTCTCAGTAAAACTGGGGTCCCTGGAGGAATACATATAATAGAACATAACTTATTTCAATGGCGTTTAACCGAAAAAGCTCTGTTGGATATTTCAGATGGTGGGAGATCTCATGGGAGCATTGAGCTCAAAAACCCTCAATGATGTTATCTTTTGACATGTACCGTATATCCAACATTTCAATAATTAACTTACATTTGAATTCTCCTTATTATATAAAGTATACTCATTTGCAGCAGTAAAATTATAGTTCCCACTTTTGAGGTGCATATGAAATAAGATTTACCTGGATAGATGAAAAATGGCTACATAGAATTTTGAAACCAAACCAATTTCACACCTTATTAAATGTAGAAATTGATAAATTACTCTTATGAATTGCATTATCTCTGAGATACATTTTGTTAACTACATACTGTTATACCGCTGTGTATTTCTATAAATGTGAAGAAAGAGAAAAGAATATTTCTAGAATCCACAGCTGCTGTCTTTATAGAGAATAATATATATAACATCCAAGCAGTGCATTATATTTTCTGCCTGCGTATTGTCTTGCCATTACACACTTAGAGCTGTACTTGAAATCCTATTATTTGGAAAAAAAATAAAACACAGACTGTGCTTTAGGAAACACTTTAGAGAGCTGTATAATTTGACTTGTCAATACAGTTGACTTCGATTTAATAAAGACAGATTTGTTGAATGTGTACTCAATATTTTCTGTGCCTCTAATACATGCACTATAGTAAAATTTAGAGCAAAAAATGAAAGTCGTTGCCAAAAGGTAAATTAAGCTTAACATGTTGATTGGCAGGTTTCTAGCAAATGTATGGAAATATAACATTTTTTAACACTGTGTAGCCAAAAATGATTAATACAGTATGTTGGTCATTTATTATACTGAAATACACTGAAATACACCTATATTAGGAGTATTTCTAGCGCAGACGGTGGCGCAATGGTTACTTGCGCCGCAATCTGCAACTTCTCTCCACTTACACCAGGTCTAAAAAAGTGGGCGTGGCGTGGGCGGGGAAGGGGGCAGACAGAAGACCTGTCTCAGTCATCATTTTCCATGTCTGTTTTAGGTGTAGAAAATGATCTAAATGTGAGCCAGCTAGGAAGATGGCTTACATTTAGAAGTGGTGCGTGAGGTGCCAAAGTTATGGAGGAGCCAGCAGTTTTTTATAACTTTGGCGAGCCAATGCCAGTGCAGGGGCTTTATTAAGGCCAGAGTCTAAAACGTTGGTCTTAATAAATGAATAAATGACCCCCTATGTGTTTTAAATTGATCTTCTTAGTATGTACAATGATGCTAGATGGTATTTTACCTTAACCACGTTGTCATTGGGATTTATATTATTTTGTTCCATCACATGGCGTACATCAATGGTGTCTATAATGATGTCTGCCTGGTTTGCATCATGGTAGCCATAATTTTTTTTCTGGCATTTTTGTTTGCATATGTGATAGAGGCTCCAAAGTAGAAGTGAGCATAACCTAATGTAAACCTATTGTTTTAGAAAACTTCTGACATGTTTTGATAAGCAAGGAATGGGTATTGAGACTTCAACCAATCACCAACTTGAAGGGGTAGAAAAGCTCAGGTTATCAACTCTGATGAACTTTGGGCAGCTTTCCTCACAGAGTGGTGAGTGCAGTGTTCAGACTCACAAACTTTCTTAACTCTCCAAGGAGAGCTGAGCAGGGCTCATCAGACATTTAATGAACACAGTCTAATGTATTCCTCTTATTTTATGAAACTTCTGACATGTCATATTGAGATGATATAAGGTTTGATCCGTGAGGGCCAGGTGCTGAAACACATATTGATTACAAAAACAAAGGGGCAGAATCACTCAGTTGAGCTCTGTGCTCCGCTCAGCTCTCCTCAGAGAAAAACAGTGTATGAACCCATAGTGAGGCTGGACAAAACTTATTGAGCTCTCTGATCAGAACTAAAGGGGTACAACACTATGTTCAGTGCTTCTGCCTCTTCATTTCAGCACTTGATGAGGGTCTCAGTTCCCAGAATGCAAAGGGTTATGCAAAACTTTTACAATCATAGTAACCTGATAGACACTGTAACTTATACCTTAATCAAAGTAATAATCAAGATAATATACAGAGCATACCTCCTCTATTGATATATAAATAATATATTATCCCTGTTGGTCTTTTGCATCTTATTGCTGTGAGCATCATTTAATGGAAATTTTACATTTCTAAATTTTGTAGTCTGGTACCTGAAATCCTAATGATGGAATGTTCATAAAAATCAGTTCCATGAGTTGACAATTAATGTGTCTTAGAATCTATTTCAGTAGAACTGACTAAAGGATATTCTACTTTGGAGGAGTGAGAGTTAAAGATTATTTGTAGAAATGTTGATATAAAATTCCGCAGAGTGAATAGATGTTATAACCTACTATTAAAGCACTTTGTGATTTAATTTTGGTTCATTTGAACTGCGGAAGGTACAGCTTTTGAGGCTGTAATATGGGAACTAAAATTAAGTCGCAATATGGTTGTATGAAATTAGCCTCAGTAGTTTTGGTGGATATAGACTTTGGTCTTTGGACTTTTGATCAGTTAAGCTTTTCAAGATGTAGGAAAATTAACAGCCCCCCCCCCCAAAGCAGTGACACATTTATCCACACACTATTCTTGGTATTGCACCTGCAAGCATGGACAACATTTTATGGCTATCTATTGAAGCATAAACATGCAGTCTGATGTGGCATGTATGGGGCATGTCCCTTATTAAACCCCTCTGTCTTGGGTCTTAATTAGTGTTAAACGAAGCTAAGCATTCAAAACTGAATTCAGTCCGAAGTTTAGAAAAAATTTTGATTTGCAGTTCATGGTAACAAATCCGTTTTTCTTATAAATGGCTGTTGCACGTTTTACAAATTGAAAGCCAACGCCTCTGATGTCACAGCCCTATAAAACCCTGATCCCGTGCGGTCTGCGCCATTGTCCTTTTAGACAATGATGATTAAGATGAATTTGAAGATGATTAATAGAAGAATATTGGAGAGGGAGATTGCAGGGAGAGTGCAGAGAGAGTGTAGGGAAACTTATTCTGCGTCAGTTTTATTTATTTATTCCTACATTCACTTATTCCTACATCAGCCGTAAACTAAGATATGTAATTCAATACCAATAAGATGGAAGCCTTTATTATTTCACTGCCAGCGTGCAAACCAATACAATCCAGTCTGCCCTACTTAGGAGGGGCAGGTCTTAATGATGACTATCCTCGTCTTTTGCTAGCTTTACTTCTTCCAAAAAATCCTTCAAAGTCTCAATTTCCTAGAAAAGTCAGCAAGATGCAGAGAGGAGGAGCTGGATGTTTCTGATGACATATTCTCATCGATATTAGATGATATGGAAAAGGAGAAAAAGCAGATGGCAGAAGAAGGGCTCCAACTTATAGGAGCAGGAGAGCATATTGTGCCACCACCTAACCAGACAAACTCCATACCAGCAACAGCCCCTGTTTAAAGATGCTGCACGACCATTAACTTCATTATTAAATGAAAGGCAGCTTTGTGTGGCCATACCAAAAGGCATAGTGGCCTGGGTATAGCTAATTTATAGCGATTAATGACTAATTATTTGTGACAAATCTTGACAAATTTGTGACAAAGTTTTCAAAACTACGCTCATCCCTAGTTTTAATAAGTGTTAATCTAAAAATATACACATCATCTTCATGGGTTGCTTGCAAGTTCAGAATTTTATTGTAATGTTTATTACCAAACTTTATGCATCAATCACGTTTTAGGTGGTAATATAATCTTCAGGAAACTTGATATCCTTGAAGAATAACGTACGATATGCTGTACTTTTGTTCTGGCCGCCTCTTGGTAGGGTTTGCCGTCCTGCAGCCGGATCCATGGCCCGCCCCCATTACAGTGAATGGGGCCAGAGCGTAGTTCCGGCCCCACACGTGCACCTGTGGAGTCCGATGCCGTAGGTGTGAAACTAGTCTAAGAGTATTAATCATATGACATAGTTGAGGAACAAAAGGGAGTAGATAACTCATAAAACACAATCACTGGTAAGAAGATTGCCCTCACTACAATTTTCATCAATGAATCAGAGGTGGGAAAATTATGGGAGTGCTTTTTAAGGGCCATCTAACATACAGCAATATAAAGTAATGGAGGAGGGTTAAAGCAAAATCAGAGCACAAGAAAATTAATTATTTTGTAAATTAATACATTAGACAAGTTTTACTTTTGAACTTATTTTTCACGTATTTCCTCAATGTAAGACTTATTTTTCTTTCACATCAACCTGTCTTTACTTGTTTAATCACTGCTGGGGGAGTTTGGAAGCAGGCAGCTACACTCCTCAATCAATCTGAAAAAGTAATTTTAATATCTTTCGGTCTCCTCTGAATTGCACCTGTCACTTTAAGGCCTGCCATTAAGTCTTAATGTTAGTTATAACGCTAAAATAATAAATAGGTTATGAGTTTCCTGCACTTCGGATAGCTTGTTAGGCAGTAATAGTGCTGAACAATACCTTTTTTTTCCCATTTAAAGTTTTATTTTTTATTTTTTTTATAAAGAAATAACATATATAGAAAATACAGTTGTACAAATTGTTAAAGAAAGACAATTGTTGTATCAGTTTCTGAAGACAATAAAGGTCATTGCAACCAAACCATAAGTCTCTTCATGATATGGTGTCTAGTAAGTATTCACGAGAGTCCCAAGGGTGCCAGCATTTCGTGAATCTAGTCACACTGTTACGCTGCAGAGCCACTGAATATTCCATAGCTCTAATCATCCGTACCTGAGCCATCAGGCCAGAAAGCGTAGGTGGAGAAGATCTCTTCCAAAACAGGGCCAACAAACATTTTGCCGCAGTTAATATATGAAGGAGGAGCAGCCTGGCGCCCCCACCCCGTAAAGAAGGTGGTGGTATATTCAGCAGTAAAGTAAGTGGATCATTAGGTAGGGAAACCTCTAAAATAATTATTATGTATCTCACAGTACTCCAAAAGGGATTCAAAATTGGGCAGGACCAGAATATATGAAACTGAGAGGCCTGTGATGAAGAGCATCTCCAACAAAGATCCGGAACATCCGGATTCATGGCATGCAATTGTGCCGGAGTGTGATACCAAAACATCAGGAGTTTCAATTGATTCTCCTGATATGTAACTGAGGACGAGCTAATGTGGGCCCTCCACCATAGAGTCTGCCACGTCTCTGCTGGGAGCTCCCTCTGTAACCACTCCTTCCACTTCTACATATATGAGTGTTTGAAACCAACCGGATAGTCAAAAGACATAAGTATTTGGTAAATCTCAGTGATTAGGCCCTTAGAGGATGGAGTACGAGTACATAATCGCTCAAATGGAGACAAGGAAGGGATCATTAGGGAACCCAGTACCTCCCTACAGTAACTCATCACCTTACAAAACTGAAACATCAGAGATGCAGGTAGAGCGTACCTATCCTGAAGATCCTGGAAAGTGTAGGTCTTCCCCGTTAATGGGTCCCTCAAGTCAATTAAGCGATACAGCCCAGCTCCCGACCAAGGCCTCACCATTCCGGCTTCACAACTTCCCGGAAGAAGAGGAGTATATAGAAAAAGAGAGAGAGAGGATTGTAACGCGGCCAGATTATATTTTATTCTATTTTTAAGCCATATTTCCCTAGTGAAACGTATTGGGCCAAGAAGAGCAGAAGAGGGTATTGCTACAGGTATGCCCCAAATCAGAGTTCCTAAATGGGCAGGTGCCAGCCACAGCCTCTCTATCTCCGTCCACCTATTATAGGAGTGAAACGTTGACCAGGATTTTATCTGTCTCAGGTTGGCAGCCAAGTAATAATAATGAATATTGGGTAGGGCTAAACCTCCCCGGGTTACAGGTGCCATCATGGTCCGCATGGAGATCCTGTGTCTCTTGTAATTCCAGACGAACCTCACGAAACAGGATTGTATGGAGCGAAGAACTGTCGCTGGCACCCCCACTGGAAGGGTCTCGAAGAGGTACAGGAATTTAGGGAGAATGGACATCTTGATAGCCACTATCTGACCAAGCAATGAGGTTGGGAGAGACTTCCATTTTGCCAATAGAGAATGGACTTCTTTGATTATCAGTGGGAAGTTAGCCTTATATAAGTCAGAATAACAGGGGGTTATATTAATGCCCAGATATTTGATGGATTGAGTACGTCATGTGTAGTGAAATTCCCTCTGCAGTAAAGCAAGCCTCTCAGGACCAATATTAATAGATTTTGAGGCATTTATCTTATAGCCAGACAATCTGCTATATCTGTCCAAGACAGAATGGAGATTCGGAAGTGAGATAAAAGGGTTAGTTAGAGTAAGTAAGACATCGTCTGCGAAAAAAGAAATAGAAAACGATTTGTCTCGCCCAGAATTCCCTGTATGTCCAGAGTATTGCATATAAGTGCTGCTAAAGGTTCAAGATAAGGACATACAGAAGGGGTGACAGCGGGCACCCCTGTCACGTTTTATTGTGAATCGAGAGAGGTGGAGAGTGGGCATGAGGGAGGCGAACAATCGTCGTAGGGGAGGAGTAGAGTCCCCTCAAAGCAGTCAAGAAACGACCTTTAAAACCAAAATGGTGCAGTGATCGGAACATGAAGTCCCAATTTAAGCGATCGCTGAACAATACCTTGATGAGCTGCTTTGATATCTGCCAGCTTAATGAAAAAATCTGCAAATACAACAGTTGTGAGAAAATGCAAGCACATGCTAGACCATTGGTGGTACATGTGATATGAGATAAATGAGATGGTAGAGAAAAGATAAGATGGTTATATATGTAAAGCTGAACAACTTGTAAAACCCCCTCATTATCAAGTGGTGAAATTAAAGATTTGGTGTATTTTTAAAGAAGTGTAGCCTCAAACATGTGCATGACCATTAAAGGAAGACATGGTTCAAAATTAATGATCTGTAAAGTAAAAAGATATAAAGGCATGGTATGCTTGTTTAGCTTTTGAGTAGGGATGAACAAATCAGTTCTAAATAATCAATTTGTTACTTTAGCAAAAGTTCTTCACCTATGAGGTGTTGTCACCACAAGTGAAAAAGTACTCACTTTTCTGTTGATTGACAGGGCCAGATATCTCACCCATCCCTAATAGCATGCGCAGAGCCTCTGCTTCTGTTTTAGGAGCAGCAACTGTTCATGAACCACTACCTAGAAGTGTTGCTGCTCCAGTAGTGGAACATTTGCTGTGCCCAAAGTGGCAGTCAAGCCTTTGTACTTGCATGGCTACTTGGCAGGCACAAGATTGTGTCTGACTTTGTCAATCAACAGGCAGGTGGATATCTCCTCACCTGTATAGACGGCACCTTGGGTGAAGAACTCTTGTAAATAAGCCACATACGTAGGTTTGTTAGACTTGATTTACTTATCCCTGTTATGTTTTTCTTAGGTAGTTTTCCCTTACAAAACACAACACTCATCTAATCATTAAGCGGGAGATTTATCAAAACTGGTTGAAGGATAACTGGCTTAGTTGCCCATAGCAACCAATTAGATTCCACTTTTCTAAATGAAAGGTGGAATCTGCTTGGTGGCTATGGGCAATTAAACCAGTTTCCTTTTACACCAGTATTGATATAGTATATCCACCTAAGACTTGAATAATAATGCCGATGTGAGCATTAAAAGCATCACCTTGTGAAAAGTTTCCAGTTTTCTCCAGAATATACTTACATACATTAGCTATAGATACCAGGGACAGATATAGAGAGCAGAAGGTCCCTGTGCAAAAAAAACATGTGGACCTGTTGTTGTTTAACAGCTAATTTATGGGTGAGGAACTCAATATAGTGCTCCTGGGTGATTTTCTATTTTTGCTTTTTAGTTTTTCTTTCTATGTTTATTTTTGTTATTTTAGGGAAAGAATGCTGATTTGAATTTTTGTATTTTGTTTACTTTTAGTATTTTTATTTATTTATTTATTTATATATTTATTTATTTTTTACTCCTTTTTGTTCCCCATGGGGACCTCAACATGCAATTTTGTCAAGATTGTCATGTCTATTTAATGGATTACTGAACAGAAAATTCTGTATATCCCAATGCAATGCTACCACCTGTAGACCTTGTAATAGGTCTGATAGCCTTGTACAGGTTCAGGCTTATTACTACTAAGGAATTCCTTCCCTGACCTTAGCAAAAGGAAGGCTTTCTAGCCCCTTAAGTGCACCGTTTCTGGATTTTCAGCTCTCCGATGCCATGATCACATTTGACCATGGCATCTGAGGGGTTAAAAAGGAAAAAAAAAGAAACTTTTTTTGCAAAAACAAAAAAACCCTCCTGGGCTAAAAGGATCATAGACCTGAGCCACATCACCACTTGCAACCTGAAGACAGGCGTGGCACCATTTTTGAATACACTACCATTTTCTTTTAATCCAGTATATTAAACCTGCACATACACAAAAAATTTTGGATGAACATTTTCTGTCATTCACAGTTGGTCTATGAAGGTTGCTGTTCTGGACAATGACAAAATGAATTGAAATGACCATTGATCTTTGCTTTGATCTGTGACTTTTGCTTCTGTCTTAACCCCTTCCTGACCGCCGCCGTACATGTACGGCGCGCGGGCGGTGCGGGGACATGACGCCCGCTCGCGGGTGCGGCGGGCGTCATGGCCGGCAAGTCTCTGCTGTTTCTAACAGCAGAGACTTGCCGCATCTTACCTCCGTCTTCGGAGACTTCCAGGGCCTTCTGATGCCGTGATCACACGTGATCACGGCATCAGGATGCGTCTGAACCCGGAAGCCCACGCTTCCGGGTGGTGTACAGACGCCCCGATTGGCCAATCGGGGTGTCTGTACACCATATGAAAACTGTAATCCTCGCTGGTGAGGATTACAGTTTTCAAACTGCAATTCTTATTCTGGCCACTAGATGGCAGGCCAGGATAAGAAATGAGCAATTCATGGTTTTAACTGCATCTAGTAAATCCATGATTGCTCATAAAGAAAAAAAACAAAACACAATAGATCAGATGATATTTGAGCTTTAAAATAATCACAGAAAAATTAAAAATAAATGTTAAAAAATATATAAAAAATAAAAAAGATATAAAAGTTCAAATCACCCCCCTTTCCGTATAAGTAAAAAATAAATACCTAAATAACAATAAATATAGACATCATGGGTATCACCGTGACCGAAAACGCCCATACTTTTAAAATATAAAAAAAAATTTCAATACGGCGAATTGTGTGGCGGAAAAAAGCGTCCAAATGGCGATTCGCAGTTTTTTGTCCCTTTTTTTTTCTAAAAAAAATTAAATAAAAAGTGATCAAAAAGTCATACACACCCCAGAATGGTATCAATAAAAACTTCAGACCGCCCCGCAAAAAATGAGCCCGCATACAGCTCTGTACACATAAATACCAAAAAGTTATAGGGGTCAATATATGACAAGGAAAAAAAAAAAAAAAAAGGGCAACTTTCTAATTATTTTATCACCATCTAAACGCAGGAAAAACTATACATATTAGGTATTGCCGGATTCGTACTGACCAGTAGAATGAAAGTAACGGATCAGTTTTAATGCACATCGAATGCTGTAAATAAGAAACCCGTAGAACTGTAGCGGAATAGCGTTTTCTTTGCAATTTCACCCGGTTTGGAATTTTTTTCCCGCTTCCCACTACACCGTATGCAATATTAAATGGTGGCGTTGGAAAGTACAACTTGTCCCGCAAACAACAAGCCCTCATACAGCTATGTGAACAGAAAAATAAAAGAGTTATGGCTGTTTGAAGGCAGGGAGCACAAAACGAAAATGCAGAACCGAAAAAAGCTCCGGTCGTGAAAGGGTTAAGGCCCTTTGACATGGACTGGGGCATTTATTAGGGTTGAGTGTTCATAGGAACTCTCATTTCTGATAACTGAATGACCTACATGCGCCACCGATAACCTGAGGAATTAGCAAAATGTTTGCTTGTTGGTGACATTTTTTATGTGGCATATTAAACTATTCTGTGTACACAAGGATCTGCTGGAGACTAACATTGAGTCTGTATGCAGATGAGTGATAACAATAGTGATTGTTCTTCTCATTAAAGAGGAGATAATTGTTTCATGTAAATGTAATTATCATCTCTCTTCAGCGATCAGGCAATGATCTGGAATGAATAGCTTGTTCCCAATCATTGCCTATGTATCGACCTATACAAAGGGGTCTTTTGTTTGAACCTGGGCTGGTCTTCTATGAATCAGGTGTAAATCCACTAAACAAACACCAATAATAAGAGAACATGAGAATACATGAGGATACAGTACATATAATTATATAGTTACATGACTACAGTTACATAGTATAGAACCAGCTTCCACCAAGAATTGGGAGAGAAAGTGGATGAAGAGATGGTTAACCCCTCAATGATGAATGACAGATATATTCATCATAATCAGGTGCTAGTTCTCAACTTAGGATGGATATTTTTATTATGGATCTCATGGGCACTGTTCAATGTTCCCACAAGATTGCAGTACAGTACAGTATTGCAATACACAGCTAAGCTCCCACTAGCTAGCTCCAATCCCAGCAGTTTAACCCCTTAGATGCAACAGTTAATAGCAACCACAACATCTAAGACACGGAGAGGGGGCTAAGAAATGTTTAATTAAAAATAAATGTCCCACCTGAAATAATCCCCCCATTTTATAAAAAAAAAGATTGGGGCAGATTTATTACTTAGTTTCACCACTTTTTGTGGTGTGAAAAAGTTACAAATGCCAGCCACACATTTGTGACTTTTTAAATGCCACTTGCGTAAAAAGGGGGTTGGCATGGATTTCGGTATAGGCGTATGGACTACTGGGTGCTGTGCCTGATTTATGAGGATGTGTACGCCTCATCATAAATTAGGTGCAGCTTCCAGCAATGCACCTGGTGATCATAGACTGGTGTATGCCGCTGATATATGATAAATCTTTGTATATAAAATTGTATTTAAAAAAATCAAAGAAAACATATTTGGTATTGGCACAATCAGAATGACCCACAGAATAAATATGCATTGTGGTACAGGCTATTAGCTGGGCAGAGCAAGTGCAGGGCAGGAGCTCATACCACATTGCTCCTCTACCGATGCCTGTTAAAGCCTGATATAGAATATCTACGCCAGGCTTTAGTAGAGCAATGCTGGTATAGGCAAGAGCAGAGACTGCTATTGAGTTCCTGACTGTACAGCGCTCACGGGAATCCATACTCAAGTATGCAGCAGTATATGAGAGTATGGATTGTACAGAGTAAAATGCAGCTACCTATACGTTAAAAAAAAATAAAGCATATTACAAAAAATCATTTAGTTACTTTCAGAGTAGGTTTCAATCAAGTTAATTTGTAAGTTTAGGTACATTTTAAATTTTAGAAATTTGTCTCCCTTCACTGATTCACAGATAGTTAAAAACCTATAAGGTATAAGTTAGTCTTCTTTAAAATTACCCCCATGATCCCAAACGGTCATCAAACTGGATGCACAATTAAACCAGGATCTACACAATGAGGAAAGTGGTGATGCTGATATTAGTATGTACATTTTCAGAATCGCTCTCTGGGGTCCTGTTCATGCGTCTTATCTGTAATTGATCTTCTTGTACCATGTGAGCTCACTCAATCTTTGAACTCTCATCTTTTCTTAACATTCCACAATCTATTTTATTTCTAATATGTCTATAAAGAACAAATAGTTCCCTCTGCTCCTCATCACTAAAATTCATTCTCGTCTCATTGTAGGAAGTGGAGACACTTTCCATTTAGGAGAAGGGCAGTTGATTAGCATCATTAAGTGCATTATCTGCCCACACATTAATCATGCATTGATATGTCACTGTGGTTTAATAAAGAGCAAGGGATGAGGAATTATACTATTTAAATCCCTCTCTTTTTTACTTACAGTTGTATAAAATAATGAGGCTACTCTATATGATATACTGGCTTTATAATTCCTTATACTAGTAATGGTTTATTAAATTGCTCTGCTTTCCTTTGGAGCCCAAGTCATTGCTTCCTTAAAACAGCATTTACTAAATACTATTTAAAGATAAATTTAAAGAATAGACAATTTTAACAATTAGCTGACTAAATAGGCTCAAAATGCAAGGTCTCAAGATGACAGTAATTAGGTCAGTAGCTAAAAGAGCTTGCAATTTCATTTCACACTGTCAGACAAAAAAAAAAAAAAAGTAACGCACGTAAAAGTTATTCTAATAGTATATCGGTGGATATGACGCCATCCAGTGCTTTATCACAGTTTTTATTTTTACTGCTGGTGTTCTTTATTATTGTTTATACATTAACCACTTCCCATCAGGCCATTTACCCCCTTCCTGACCAGGCCTAATTTTGCAAATCTGACATGTGTCACTTTATGTGGTAATAACTTTGGAACGCTTTTACTTATCCAGGCCATTCTGAGATTGTTTTCTCGTGACACATTGTACTTCATGTTAATGGTAAATTTGAGTCAATATATTCACAATATTTTAATACAAATTTCTCTGCTTTTAAGTTGCATAGGGATTAGAGATGAGCGAGCACTAAAATGCTTGGGTGCTCGTTATTCGAGTCGAACTTTTCCCGATGCTCGGGTGCTTGTTTCGAGTAACGAACCCCATTGAAGTCAATGGGAGACTCAAGCATTTTTTGCAGGGGACCAAGGCTCTGCCTAGGGAAGGCTGGGTAAAAACCTGGAAACATCAGAAAATGATGGAAACACCACGGAAATGGACAGGAAACAGCAGGGGCAGCATGCATGGATGCCTCTGAGGCTGCCTAATCCCACCATTACCCCAAACTCTCCTGCAACAGCCTGGTGGTTACCCTCATGGCAATTGTGCTCACCCAGACAAGGAAAGGCGAGGCACATGCCCATTACATGTTAGGGAAGCACCCAACTAGGTGCAACGAAGGTCCATCACCGCCTGCAGGTGACACCACTGTTCATGTTGGCACTGCTGTGCTATCGCCCGCCCCACGATGCAGGCATAAGCCTGACACATCATGGTGACAGCGTAGTGACACCAACAAGTGACCAAGTTAGATTGAGGTAGCAATCAAATGTTTGTAGGCGAGCCTCCCAAAAATTTGTTTTGGAGTGTCCGAAGTTGACCCTCCTAAAAAATTGTTAATGAGTGTCTGTAGTTGACCTTTCTGTAAAATATTTTTTTTGTTTTCCCTGTTATTAGTTAATGTACAACCCATGGCTGGCATGGTGGGAATATATAGGTTTTGCGTCACAGACGGTCCACTGCACCGTTACATTTTCTTCATCATTGCCAATTACTTTTTCACCAACTGTTGTCTGGCAATGATAAAGGGGAAGGTGAATCCACTGCGGAAGAAAACTGTCATCCTCCTACAATTCTACACTTGCTCTCAATTGAAAAGGGGATGTTCTTGCCGTGGCCTTCCTCATAGTGGCCGCTTCTGCGGACGACAGAGGTGGTGTACCTACTGACAGCCTGACCGAACACGATGGCAGACGGGGAGACACTCCCTCATGTAAAATTGTTTTAGAGTGTCTACGGTTGACCCTCCTGTAAAATATTTTTTTGTTTTCCCTGTTATTAGTTAATGTACAACCCATGGCTGGCATGGTGGGAATATATAGGTTTTGCGTCACAGACGGTCCACTGCACCGTTACATTTTCTTCATCATTGCCAATTACTTTTTCACCAACTGTTGTCTGGCAATGATAAAGGGGAAGGTGAATCCACTGCGGAAGAAAACTGTCATCCTCCTACAATTCTACACTTGCTCTCAATTGAAAAGGGGATGTTCTTGCCGTGGCCTTCCTCATAGTGGCTGCTTCTGCGGATGACAGAGGTGGTGTACCTACTGACAGCCTGACCAAACACGATGGCAGACGGGGAGACACTCCCTCATGTAAAATTGTTTTGAAGTGTCTGCGGTTGACCCTCCTGTAAAATATTTTTTTTTGTTTTCCCTGTTATCAGTTAATGTACAACCCATGGCTGGCATGGTGGGAATATATAGGTTTTGTGTCACAGACGGTCCACTGCACCGTTACATTTTCTTCATCATTGCCAATTACTTTTTCACCAACTGTTGTCTGGCAATGATAAAGGGGAAGGTGAATCCACTGCGGAAGAAAACTGTCATCCTCCTACAATTCTACACTTGCTCTCAATTGAAAAGGGGATGTTCTTGCTATGGCCTTCCTCATAATGGCCGCTTCTGCGGACGACAGAGGTGGTGTACCTACTGACAGCCTTACCGAACACGATGGCAGACGGGGAGACACTCTCTAATGTAAAATTGTTTTGGAGTGTCTGCGGTTGACCCTCCTGTAAAATATTTTTTTTGTTTTCCCTGTTATTAGTTAATGTACAACCCATGGCTGGCATGGTGGGAATATATAGGGAAGCACCCAACTAGGTGCAACGAAGGTCCATCACCCATGCCCATGCTGGCACTGCTCTCCTATCCCCAGCCACACGATGCAGGCATAAGCCTGATACAGCATGGCGGTGACATCAACAAGTGACCAAGTTAGATGAGGTAGCAGGTGAGCCACCCAAAAATTTAGCCTGACGCAGCATGGCGGTGACAACAGAGTGACCGAGTTAGACTGAGGTAGCAGGAGGTGAAGCACGGATGGTAATTTGAAGGTGGAGGAGGAGGGGTTGGAGAAAGTGGCATAGTAATTCTGACAAACCGTGAACGAGGTAGGCCCCACAATCCTCCAAGTGGGCAGTACATGAGTGGCCGCAGGGTCAGACTCTGTCAGAGTATGTGAAATGCTCAGGGTGGCCGAACGCCGGGCTCGACGGCGGACCCGTTTCGGGTTATCGATTGTCGAAATGTTGGCTTACATCAAGTGTAGTATCTGTTCTTATCAGTTGCTGTGGCTCTTGGTGGTAAAGTGGTGAGCATAGCAGCTTCTCAAGCAGTTGACCCGGGTTTGATTCCCGTCTATCGCAGGAGGTAATTAAAAGAAGAAACAAAAAAAATCTGTACAATATCTACCAAACAATGTACCCGGATAAATTGTTTGGAGAGAGAGCCTGTAGGTGGGGGGAAGGAGGTTGATCTGGTAGAGCCAGAGGAGTGCCCCCTTGACTAGCGTGTGTGGTGGTGACAACAGCCGGATGGAGTTCGAATGACGACGCAGGACCCCAACTTAAAAATTTAGCATCAACCGGTACAGTTGTCAACTATGAGATTGATCATTGATGGCATGTGTTCAATGTATTCTTCTCAGTTTAATACAGTATATGGCACCTATCCGGAAAAATAGTTTGGAGAGAAAGAGAGGAAAAAGACGTATTTTTAAAAGTGACATTCAGTATAGATCAGTTAAAGAGAAAGAAAGGATTTTATGAAATGGATTTGTATCACTGAGAGCAAAAGAACCTATTTTATTACGTGACGTGCAGTATAGATCACTTGGAGATAAAAAGGGGAATGTGCAGGCTGCTATAGTGCAAACCACTATGGTGGTGACAACAGAGTGAGCGAGTGACACTGCGGGAGCAGGCGAACCAAATAAACATTTTTTGTGGCCCTGTATGGCGGCGGTGACAACAGAGTGACTGAGTTAGTATGCGGTAGCTGGTGAAGCACCCAAAAATTTAGCCTGACACTGAATGGCTGTTACACCACCAATGACTTTGTCCGACTGAGAATGCAGTGAAATGGCTTTTGTTGAGCCTCCAAAAAATTTTTTATTTTCGGAGTACATAAATTCTACCCTCAGCAAAATCTTTTTTTTTTAAATGTCGGTACTTGCGCATCCTGAAAAATTGTTTTGGACTGTCTGTTTGACACTCCTAAAACATTGTTTTACACTGTCTGTAGTAGTTGACACTGCAGAAAAATTGTTTGGAGAGAGGGCCTGTAGGTGGACCTCCGGAAAAATTGTTTGGAGAGAGGGCCTGTAGGTGGACCTCCGGAAAAATTGTTTGAAGAGAGGACCTGTAGGGGGCCCTCCTGAAAAATTGTGGTAAAAGAGTGCCAGTTGGACCTCTAAAAAATGGCGTTTTTTTGGTCATCGTTAGGCAAAGACGACAAGGAGGAGGAGGAGGATTAGGAGGAGTAGAGAAGAGAAATCAGATACATAAGTAATGTAAATCTTTAGCTGCTTTCCCCCGGAGGAGATTTGAATTCCGGTGAAATCCAGGCTTTGTTCATTTTAATAAGCGTCAGCCTGTCAGCGCTGTCAGTTGACAGGCATTTACGCTTATCGGTGATGACGCCACCAGCTGCACTGAATACCCGCTCTGACAGCATGCTAGCGGCAGGGCAGGCCAGCACCTCCAAGGCGTACAGCGCCAGTTCAGGCCACGTGTCCAGCTTTGAAACCCAGTAGTTGTATGGAGCAGAGTGATCGCTACGGACGTTGGTATGGTCAGCTAGGTACTCCCTCACCATCTTTCTGTACAGCTCCCCCCTACTCTGCCTAGACTGGGGACAGGTGACAGTGTCTTGCTGGGGTGACATAAAAGTGGCAAAGGCCTTGGAGAGCGTTCCCCTGCCAGTGCTGGACAAGCTGCCTGCTCGGCTCCTCTCCCCCGCTACTTGGCCCACAGAACCATGCCCTCTGCCGCTAGCGAAGTCAGATGGGAAGAATTGTTTCAGCTTGCGCACCAGGGCCTGTTGATATTTATTCACTCTCATACTCCTTTCCTCTGCAGGGATGAGAGTGGAAAGGTTCTACTTGTACCGTGGGTCCAGGAGAGTAAACACCCAGTAATCGGTGTTTGAAAAAATGCTTCTAACACGAGTGTCACGGGATAGGCAGCCTAACATGAAGTCTGCCATGTGCGCCATAGTCCCAACACGCAAGAATTCCCTCTCCTCACTGGCCTGACTCTCCATTTCCTCCTCCTCCTCCTTCTCCTCCTCCTCTTCAGCCCATACACGCTCAGAGTTAAGAAGGACTGAGG
>ONZH01016417.1:0-39020 GCA_900303285.1 Rhinella marina
CACTAGTGTATGGTATTATTTTACATCCCCTTTATATCATGTGTGATGTGAACCAATACAAATCGGCCCTAAAGGTAGCCATGCACATTAGACTTCCAATTTCAGCAGGACGAGGTGACTATCTTATGTCAATGGCCGATTTTCGTTCAACATATGCCAGGGAGAAAAAGTATCGGGCATGTTGAGATTAAACATGCGCAATCCTTTGCTCTTAAAGGGGTTATCCTCAGGATAGGTAATCAATATCAGATTGGCGGGGTCTGAAACCGGGCACCTCCGCCGATCAGCTGTACGATCTCTCTTCCTGCTGACCGCTGCTGTCTATGGCAAAGCAGCAGAGGGCAGGGAGAGAGACGACACGACTGTGCGAGCTGTCTCCTCACACAGCTGATGGGCTGTAGTGCCAGGTGTCGGATCCTGCCAATCTGATGTTGATCAATATTAAAAGCCTGGAGAACCATTTTAGGCCCCTTGCAGAGGAGCATGGGTCACGCACCGCGTCCACATCGCAGCTCCTGGCCTGACCTCCCAGCACTGACGGAGGTTACATAGCATTATACTGATTTATGATGCTATGCAACCCTTATAGTTCTCGAATGTATTGGATAACACTAACAGCATTATGTCTGTGTCATCTAATACATTCCAGAACTGTAAGGGTTACACAGCATCATAAATCAATATAATGCTATGTGACCCCATCAGTGCTGGGAGGTGAGGCCGGGAGTTGCGTTGCGGACACGGTGCGTGACACACGCTCACCTGCAAGAGGCCTTAAAGGGGGTATTCTGGTTGTAAAAAGTTATACCTTCCACAGCATAGGGGATAGATATTAGTTCAGTGGGGTCCAACTGCTGGGACCCCCACTGACCACATAAACAGGGGCCCCGTACCCCTAAATAAAATGAAAGGCAGGTGGAGCATGCACTGTGAAGCTCTATTCATTCTCTATGGGACTGCTGGAAATACTCGAGTGCTACCTCCAGCAGTCCGAAATCGAATTAGGACAAAATGGAGGAGTTTGTGATGGCACACAGTAGTTTGGTTGATGTGCGCAATGAAGTAGACGATATAATGGTGATCAAACTAAGGGCTCATTCACACGCCGTTTGAAAAAACGGATCCGCAAAAAATACGGATGACGTCCGTGTGCATTCCGTATCTTGCGGAACGGAACAGCTGGCACCTAATAGAACAGTCCTATCCTTCTCCGTAATGCGGACAATAATAGGACATGTTCTGTTTTTTTGCGGAACGGAAATACGGACATACGGAAACAGAGTACCTTCCTTTTTTTTGTGTGGACCCATTGAAATGAATGGTTCCGCATACGGTTCGCAAAAAAAAAAAACAGAACGGAAAGAAAATATGGTTATGTGAATGAATCCTAAAGCTAGCAGATCTCGAAGATCGAAAGAACAAAGAACTAATGATAGATTCAGAAACATCCCTGAAACCATCACTGATATTATAGTAGCCTTCCTGCCAGAAAGTCAGGAAAAAGATCTTATAATCGACAGGACTCACAGCCCCCACAGCCTAAATCCATCCCAGCAAGTGTCCCTAGAGATGTCTTGGCATGTCTTCATTTTTATCATCGGAACTACTTATGAAGGTAGCAATGAAAGCTGAATGTTTTAAAGGGCATCTGTCAGCAGTTTTGTACTTATGACACTGTCTGACCTGTTACATGTGCGCTTGGCAGCTGAAGGCATCTGTGTTGGTACTAGACCACTATCTCCTAAAATAGTCCTAGTATAGTTGGCAGCTGACCCACTCAAGGACCAAAAATGCACCAAAACCATAGGTACAGTAATTATGTGGTTTTTGGCAGAACTTGACTGTAGGAAACTAAGCCGGATGGATGAGACGCAGGAAATCCACGCCACAATCGCAGAAGCAGTCTGGACAGTCTCTAAGGCCTCTTTCGCATGTATCTTTGCATTAGTATTTGTAAGCCAAAACCAGGAGTGGGTCCAAAACATAGAAGAGGCACACGTATTTCTATTATATCTTTTCTCTGTAGGTTCCACTTCTGGTTTTGTCTTAGGCTACTTTTACAGTCTCAACACCGGAAAAAAAACACTTCCCTTTTGTCCTCATTCATTGTCAATGGGGACAAAACGAAACCGAACACAACTGAGCGCTCCAAAAAGCATTCCGTTCCATTCTCATACAGGAGAGCAGCAGCAGCATGCTGCGATTTTCTTTCCGTCCTGGGATACAGAGCAAGACGGATCCGTCATGACCCACAATGCAAGTCAATGAGGACAGATCTCTGACACAATAGAAAACGGATCCGTCCTCCATTGACTTTCAGTGGAGTTCATGACGGATACGTCTTGGCCATGTTAAGATAATACAACCGGATCCGTTCATGATGGATGCAGATTGTTGTATTATCAGTAACGGAAGTGTTTTTGTTGAACCCTACCGGATCCAGCAAAAACGCTGGTGTGAAAGTAGCTTTACAAATACTGACGAAAAATACTGACCAAATACTGACCGTGTGAAGCAGGCCTAATTTTAGAATTGCAGCTATGTGGCAACACTGAACTGGAGACACTAGGAGAGCTTGTGGGCAGGGCAGTGGTGGATGCAGGAACAAGGCAGGCAGGACTCAAGACTAGCACAGACAAGGCAGACTGGGAGAACCTAAACATGGACTTGAACTGAAAGCTGAACTGTGAGGCCAGGAGCACACAGACAGGATGTGCACACAGCAGGAACATAGACGGGAACACAGACTGGATAACACAGGAATAACGCAAGGGCATCGCTGAAGCACAAGTCTTCCAAAGACCTTTGCAGATCACAGTGAACCTCAAAGATCAGGCACCCCCTGCCTGGAGAGAGTGCCTTATATACCCAGAAACTCTCTCAGCCTATTGGCTGGGGAAGGTTTAATGAACATGCGGACTGGCCCTTTAAAAGACTGGACCACGTGCACACTAAGGCAGGATGAAGGCGGCAGCAACATGGAGAGGATACTAGCGACCAGGACACCAGATGCTATGGTGAGTGGCGGGCATCCACACAAGCAAGGGACAGAAGGAGGGCGGTGGGCACAAACTGCAGACCTAACAATATTTTCCTGCATAGCGAATGTTGTAATGGAAGAAAGCAAAGTGAACAATTTGCCAGTTTTTGGTCACCCAGCCTCCCCCCCAAAAAAAAAAATGAAAAGAAAGTGATCAAAAGTCATATGTACTTTTGTAGTAGTACAAATAAAAATTACAGCTACAAAAATTAGAGAGACGCCAGGGATTCTCAAACGGCGTCTCCTTCTCCCTGGCTGTAGCGCTGTCCAATCACAGCGGAGAGCATCACAGCCAGGGAGAACCTTCGTATGTACACCTTCAAAGGCAAAATTTTTTTTATGTTTTCATTTTACTCACTTTGGACTAAAAATCATTACTTCAATTGGTCTTTGTTAAAAATAATGAGCCATTTTGTCACAAAGGGTTAACCGTTTATCTGTGGGAATCGTGCTTTGTGCCGGTCATCTAATAACCGTTATCTCTAATTTCCTAAGAGGTCGTACACACCTATTTAAGCCACATTCTTATCAGTAAGATAAAAAAAAAACTGAGCTAAGAGATAAGGAGCCGTCTGGTGAGCTGGCTGTCGGAGCAGTGAGAAATCCATGTCCCTCTATTTGAGCATCTCAGCTCTGTACAGAAAAAAGGGCTCCTTATTTTGTAATAAGAGACCAATTTTTAAAAAATATTTTTAGCTCAAAATGAGTACAAGTGCACTAATAAAAAATACTATCCCCAAAGGTGTACATAGCCTTAAAATGGGAGAGATACCACCTTTTAAGTTACTAAATTATACAGCCTACCTTTCCCAAAATGCAAATCTCCTAGGAAGGGTACACAAAACAACAGAAACTTGTGGGTAAATTAAACAAACATACTTCTTTAATTAACAATCACTCCACATTTTGTAGCTTTACAGAGGAGACTCACGAGCTGTAAGTCGTGACCAAGGGCAGCGGTCACTGTGCATGTCGTGCACACAGGTTTCCACATCTATTACATACGTTGTGCTGACTTCACTTTGGCAAAAAAATTTTGGTTCACCAACAAATACAGCATAAGTACACCAGTCCTCCAAAACAGTTGGTCTTTATTAATAATATGGAATCCTTTTTTCTGTACAGAGATGACATACTCCACTAGCAGCCTCTGGATTTTCTCTCTTTTCCGTCATCTGAGGAGGAGATGGACTCCTTATCTCTGCTCTCTGACCTTATAAATACTCATTAAAGCTCAATCCTTATCTCACACTGATAAGAATGTGGCTTTAAATAAGTGTTTATGACCTCTAAGTAGTTTAGAAATAAGAGTTATTAGATGACCGCACAAAGTGAAAGTACCAGTCACAGTTAAAAAACTGTTTACCCTTTGTGAAATAAGGGCTCAATATTTTTAATAAAGGGCAACTGAAAATATGATTTTTAGCCAAAAATAAGTGCAATCATAAAAAAAGATCCTGGAAAACACCCTTCATTGGACATCCATCTGTTTCATTGAAACATAATCAGTGATTAAAAATCATCCTTTAATGGCATGTTTCATTTATATATTTTTTTTTACTAATTAAAACAGATACTGGTACATATTTTCGGTTTGTAGAATTTTTTTTTTCTATATTCTGGACTTGATTATGGGGTGGTCCATTTTGACTGAGGCTACTGCAATAGTATTTAGAGGTATTTTAAAGCAGCCACATGAACCGTAAGAACCTGTAAACTGGGAATGAGAAATTGACTTCTATGGGAGGGTGTTGTGGGCATGCTCTGTGACCTCAGCAGAGGTCATTGTGCAGGGATGGGCAGGAACTAGGCTGTAATTATGTTTTTGTAAAATTGTGGATGTTTTGTGTGTGTTCTCATTGTAATCTGTTTTCAGTCCTCTTATCACACAAAGATATGGGAAAAGTTAAAATATTCACTAAAAGTCTTAAATAAAGTATAAAAACAGATTAGGCTACTTTCACATTAGTGTTTTCAATTCCGCTATTGAGATCGCGTCATAGGATTTCAATAGCGGATGAAAACGCTTCAAGTTTTGTCTCCATTCATTGTCAATGGGGACAAAACTGAATGAAACGCACCAGAATGCATTCCGGTTTTCGCTCCCATGGGGACAGAATATCTCTGCAAGCAACTTTTTTTCTGTCCGCAATGTGGTGCAGAGCAAAACATTTTCTCTGACACCATAAAATGACTTACAATTGTGTTCATGGTGGATCCGTCATGGCTATATAAGACATAATGCAATCGTTCATGACGGATGAATTCGGTTGTATTATTGTAACGGAAGAGTTTTTGCAGATCCATGACGGATCTGCCAAAAAACGCTAATTTGAAAGTAGCCTTAGACAGAAAATTTTTAAAAATCTGGTTTGAATTAATAAAAATAAAATAAAAGGGAATATTCCCTTTAGAGATTGTCGCTCTAGAGAACGTGCTGCATTCTATGGTAAGAAGTGTTAAAGTGACAGAACCCGCCAAAGGGTGATACATAAAAGGCAGTTTAATCTACATGGAACTCTCTTTAAATACACTTCGCCGGACACCTTCACGTTCCAGATTCCCTGCAGTAATCTAAAGCACTGAGCAAGAAGCTGCTATTTTTTCCTCCTCGCATTTTTCCTGTCTGCTAAAGGGCCTCTTACATAATATGTCTGGGAATTCCCCTTTAAAGGGCATCCCCGTTCGAAAAAGGTTGCCTCCCATTGTCGGCACTTCTTGCTTCAGTGACTACAGTAATGATGGTGGTGTTGGTCAGAAAGCAGTGGTACGCACAGGTAGACTGCAGCTGGAAGGAGAGGGGCAACTAAGGCAGAACAAGTAAGCAATACTGCACTTTCAGAAGATTCAAAAATGGCCAACAACCAGAAAGACTCGCTGCTCCTAGGTTACAAGAGGATGTCCTCCAATCCATAGAGAACAACTTGCATTTGTGTGAGCGGTACAGCTCACAGATATACGAGTCACAGAGCAGCAAATCCACTGAGTGGGAGCAGCGCAGGCACAATGCTTAGTCTGCCTGCATCCACCACTAGAGGGAGCAGGGGAGCTTTTTTTTTTTTATTATTATTATTGAGCCCAGTATGCAGTAAGCTTCTAAGCTCCCTCTAGTGGTGGCTGCAGGCAGTCAGAACATTACATTTTAACCCCCTAACTGTTTTGCCAGAGAGGAGCTCCAGCAGTGAGAAAAGTAGCTAACTGGAGGGGGGGAGGGCTGCTTTAGATGCTGCTACCTCCTGAATGGTAGAAGTTAAAAACATGCAACTGATCTTGTTTGAAAGCAGACATTCCAAGCTTTCACACAATACCAGAATATACCAGAAACAGCTACAGTCCAAGCAACAGAGGAGAAATCACTGTTAGACATCAGGATGCTGTGAATGCAGCGGAAAGTGAAAGTATAAACAGGTTTTACTCGGGATTATTCCCGACATGATTTCTGACAGTGATTTCTCCTCTGTTGCTTGGACTTTAGCTGTCATTTTGGTCTTGTATGAAAGCCTGGACTGTCAGCTTTCAAACAAGACCAGTTGCATGTTTCTGCTGCTACCTTGAGGAGATAACACCATCTAAAGCAGCCCTCCCCCCTCCAGTTAGCTACTTTTCTCACTTTCCGAGCTGGACTCGGGCAAAACAGTTAGGTGGTTAAAGGGAACCCGTCATCATTTTCATGCTGCCTGTCTGGATCATTTGTTGTCCCTCTGTTATTCCTTCTAAAAATGTATAAATTGACAAATGGTTGTTACTAATTGCCTTGTCTAAGAGGTGTGTCCCTATTCTGTCAGCAGTGATTGGACAATGCCCGGCTGTTTAGGGACACATCACCAAATGTTAACACTCACTCGTCAATGTTTTCATAAATTCCTAAGAGGAATAAGAGGAAAAAGGACAAAAGAGAATACTTATAAAATATACCCCAGAATTCTTTATGGGGAATACAAGTAGTTACTAAAAAAGACATGTCAGAAGCAGTGACAGGTCCTCTTTAGGGCAGTATGAATGGCTGAATTTTGCGGAACGGGTGTGGACCCATTCATTTTAATGGGGCCACAACAGATGCGGACAGTACACCATGTGCCGTCCGCAACCGTGGTTCAATTGCGGACAAGAATAGGTATTCTTTATTATGGTTGCAGCCATATGCGGCCGTCTGAATGGACCCTTAAAGGGGTATTCCCATCTCACAAATGTAGTTTGTATAGTTAGATATAGCCGTACCAATATTATTACTAATAGAATGTATTTATATAAAATGTACTGTTTAGAAGCTTTGCCTATTTTGTATATCCATTGTCCCACACACATCAGTCAGGCCGTTGCCCCTAGTTACGGCCACCGCAGCAATGTAGTAGTGGTGGCCGTCTTGTTCTTGTTCAAACCCGCTCTGAGGTAACTGCTGTATTGTGAACGCACATTGCATGAGCATGCAGAGACACATCTTAGGGTTACATAGTAACATAGTTTGTAAGGCTGAAAAAAGACATCTGTCCATCCAGTTCAGCCTGTTTTCCTACAAGTTGATCCAGAGGAAGGCAAAAAAAACCCTGTGAGGTAGAAGCCAATTTTCCTCACTTTAGGGGGAAAAATTCCTTCCCGACTCCAATCAGGCAATCAGAATAACTCCCTGGATCAACGACCCCTCTCTAGTAACTATAACCTGTAATACCCTCCAGAAATACATCCAGCCCCCTCTTGAACTCTTTTAGTGAACTTACCATCACCACCTCCTCAGGCAGAGAGTTCCATAGTCTCACTGCTCTTACCATAAAGAATCCTCTTCTATGTTTATGTACAAACCTTCTTTCCTCCAGACGTAGAGGATGTCCCCTCGTCACAGTCACAGTCCTGGGGATAAATAGATGATGGGAGAGATCTCTGTACTGACCCCTGATATATTTATACATAGTTATTAGATCTCCCCTCAGTCGTCTTTTTTCTAAAGTAAATAACCCTAACTTTGATGATCTTTCTGGGTACTGTAGTCCACCCATTCCAGTTATTACTTTAGTTGCCCTCCTCTGAACCCTCTCCAGCTCTGCTACATCTGCCTTGTTCACAGGATCCCAGAACTGTACACAGTACTCCATGTGTGGTCTGACTAGTGATTTGTAAAGTGGCAGGACTATGTTCTCATCACGGGCATCTATGCCCCTTCTGATGCAACCCATTATCTTATTGGCCTTGGCAGCAGCTGTCTGACACTGGTTTCTGCAGCTTAGTTTGCTGTTCACTAAAAATTCCTAGGTCCTTTTCCATGTCAGAGTTACCCAGTGCTTTACCATTTAGTATGTACTGGTGACTTGCATTATTCCTTCCCATATGCATACCCTTACATTTTTCAGTGTTAAACCTCATCTGCCACTTTTCTGACCAAGTCTCCAGTCTATCCAGATCCTGCTGTAGCAGTGCACTGTCCTCTTCTGTGTTAATTACTTTTACACAGTTTAGTGTCATCTGCAAAAATTGATATTTTACTATGCAAACCTTCTACAATATCATTAATAAATATATTGAAGAGAATAGGACCCAATACAGACCCCTGTGGTACCCCACTAGTGACAGTGACCCAATCTGAGTATGTTACCGTTAATAACCACCCTCTGTTTTCTATCACTGAGCCAGTTACTTACCCATATACAGACATTTTCTCCCAGGCCAAGCATTCTCATTTTGTATACTAACCTTTTATGTGGTACCGTGTCAAATGCTTTGGAGAAGTCCAAATATAAGACATCCATTGAGTCGCCGCGGTCAAGTCTAGAACTTACCTCCTCATAGAAACTGATTAAATTGGTTTGACATGACCGATCCCTCATGAAGCCATGCTGATACGGAGTTATTTGCTTTTTTTCATTGAGGTACTCCAAGATAGCATCTCTCAGAAAACCTTCAAACAGTTTACCCACAACAGAAGTTAAACTTACCGGCCTATAGTTTCCGGTCTCTGTTTTTGGACCCTTTTTGAATATTGGCACCACATTTGCTATGCGCCAATCCTGTGGAACACTCCCCGTCAGTATAGAGTCCTTAAATATCAGAAATAAGGGTCTGTCGATGACATTACTTAATTCTCTTAGGGTTGTAGTATTTTTGTCTGTGCTTCCAAAATGCAGGGAAACAGATCCTGTTCCAAGATCAATTCATCTGTATGGAGCAGGATCCGTTTATAAAGTCTACATTTTGGACAGATCCTGACCACTGCATAGTGGTAGTGTCCAAAACGCAGGTGTGAAAGTACCCCAAGGTGTGTCTCCGCAGGTGTGTCTCCGCATGCTCATGCAATGTGCGTTCACAATACAGCAGTTACCTCAGAGCGGGTTTGAACAGGAGCAAGCCGGCCACCACTACTACATGGCCACGGTGGTCATAACCAGGGGCGACGGCCTGACTGATCTGTGTGGGCCAATGGATATACAATCAGGCAAATCTTCTAAACTGTACATTTTATATAAATACATTCTATTAGTAATAATATTGGTATGGCTATATCTAACTATACAAACTACATTTGAGAGGTGCGTATACCCCTTTAAAGTGAATCTTCACCTTTTCACATTATATTGTTTTTAAGTCTGACATTCAGTGCTGAACTACTTATATTTTTCTGGCGGTCAGAAATTAATTTTTCTTATGTATAACTCCTACTCCCCTGCGTAGACAGTGTATTAAATGATAACATTACGTCATCTTTCCACTAGGGGGAGTAAAGCTTACTGCACACTGTTTTATAATTGAGAAGGCAGTATGCTCCCTCTAGTGGTGGCTACAGGAAAGACCTCATTCAACTCCTGTATTTATCTACACAGAAAACTTGAAGCTCCGTATTAATAACTGACCTACAACTGCTATAGAGATATATTAAGAAAGTAATCAGCACACACTTTTCTACCTATTTTTCTGAATAAAGAAAATCTGTGTTCAAAGGTGGACATTCACTTTCAGTGGGTCATACACATTAGATGTAAGTCAATGACGTAATGTGTATGGGGACGGTCTGACTCATTTTGGTAAAGAATACTGAGCATGTCAGACTACCCTATATATGTCACTGCCCTACATAAATATATTACATAAATAGCAGTACCCCAATACCAGTCCTACATGTGTATTATCAAAACCTGGAGCGCAACCTAGACACTTTCCTGATCATCAGATAAATCTGCACACTATAACGAAGGACCTTTCGCCATTCCTGGCATGTATGTTTTCCGTAAATACTTGTATTCGCCAAGAAATAATAATGTGAATTGTGCAATTCCTCTGCTATTCCTCCTGGAAAAAACATATATAAAAATGAATGACTGTTACCATTCCCCTTGTAAATAGGATGTGAACCTACACATTATGATATGGTCACAGCATTGATTACAGTGGTCGGAGTGTATAGAGCCACTCCCTATTCACAAAAGTAGAGGTAATAACCTTTTGTAAACAAATTTATACATTTCCCGGGAGGAATAACTGAGGGACAGAACAATGCAGGGAAAAAAATGCTCCAGAATTGTTGATTTACATGGAGAATCCATGGCAAACAGTTTATGCCCACAAATCATGGGTCCAGATTTATTAATGTAATGTATAATGGCGCATCTAGGGTTTCTACAGGTTTTTTAAAAATGCATTTGAAAAGGGGTGTGGCTTATTGGAAAGTGGGTGTGGTTTAAAAGAAAAGGGATGGGCCCTAAGATGTGCAATTTCAATGCAATTCTGGCATAAAAATTTGTCTGAAAGTAAGCCAACTAGTAGTTGGTACAGAGTCAGTGAAAAGGGTCCATCCCTGAAGCACATTTATCCTCCAGCCCGAACCCCTGTGATAAATCTGCTGCAGGTCTAGACACCATCTATAGGATTAGGATATCTGGGCCATGGTATCTGCTATATTTGCACAAAAATGTGTAACTTTCCCACCACTTACCAGCTTAAAAAACTATAAGCTGATAAATATCAGTGTGACTCAGGGAGGAGGCGTGCCTCCGCATTTTAAAAACCTTTATTAAAGAAGAACTCCCGCAAAAAATTTTATTCCATGTCCTGCTAGAAATTTACATGATGTAATCTGTAGTGAATGTCATTTTCTTACCAATAGCTGAATTTTTGAGTTATATCATCCTGAAGTTTCTTATCTGTGTCATGTGACTAGGAATTAGACCCACCAACTCACACAGCACCTTATGTGTGGACAGGAAGTCTAATTCTCTATGCATTCCTATGGGAGCCTCACTTTCAGTCTCATAGGAACAAATAGAGCAGTGACTGGCTTGCTGTCCTGGGTCAGTTGGAGGTCAGGGAGTTGGTCACATGACCCAGCTACAATAAGAAGAGAGCGGAAACTCTAAATTTCAGCCTCTGATAAGAAAATGACATTCACTTCAGATTACATATCATGCACCTTTCTAACAGGTCAGAGAATAAACATTTTTGCGATAGTTCTTCTTTAAGAAGAAAGTGAGAAAATGGCGCCCATTTTGGAACAAATCTTTGACTGCCCTTCACAGACGTAGATTTCATTTTCCAGATTTTTAGACAGATCAAAATGCTCCAAATTTATTAACAGCAGTGCACCTTTAAAAAAAAAAATTTGGTGCAAACGCTCAACAATTTTTTTTTAAAATCACGTTGGCCCTAAGTATTTCTTAGAACAGACAAGTCCAGGCGACGATGGAAAGAGATCACCAATGTTCACAAGTAATCTGCTTATGTTTTATAAGAACAGACAACACTGTCATTTACGCTTCCATACTGCCGCCACGTAAAACACACGGATCACCATTAAAAGAACAAAAAACAATAAAAAGTAAACTAGAAAGGAAATTAAAAAAAAGTTCTTTGCATAATTTAAAGCTGACGTGAAGTAAAATGACTTGGATCAGGGCCGTCTTTGGACTCTTCTGGTTTTATGACCTTTCGGGATGACCCTGCTCCAAACCCTGTGCTCCTCTGTGGCCCCCCGTTACCGGCCGGGCTGCTCATCAACCCAAAGATTGCATCTGAGATTACGCCGCGTATCAAAACCGTCTCAGCGTTGTGCAGGAAGATGGGCGCCATACGGGACGCCCTCCATTGGTGGGGGTCTTTAGTACTGGAAAGATATGATCGTGTTGATCTTGTACACGAAATATGACCTGTTCCAAAACACCCGGGTGAAATAGTTTCACATATGGAGAATAGTTCATTTTGATCTCATGGCAGAATCGTCCGTATTTGGAATAGGCAAAGACGTCGCCATCTTCATTCACCACCTGGCGGTACAGGGAACAAACATCTGCATGAGCACAGTCTCAGGGGTTGAAAAAGGTCATGTGAACTTCTCAAAAAACTGAGGTGGGTAACGGCCAGTGAATCACAGTCATCAAAAAATAGGACACGGCTATTTTTGGCCATGTTCACGGTCAGACGGACCCTATTGAAATCAATGGGCCCCTTTTTAACGGCTGTGTAGCCAGGAGTGCACCCGTCTAATGGCCATTAAAATGGGATAAAAAACGGTAAAATAAAATAAAAAAATCCCTGAACTGGAGGAATTGTAAGGACCTGATGATCCCACATGTGACATCATGGCGCTGGGATCGTCAGTTCCTTCCAGTGCAGAGCGAGTATATCATTTTATTTTACCCAGCAAAATTGGTGCCGCTATGGGTGGGTGCGGTCTAATTTATTACTGGGGGAATTTTTTAATTAGGGGAACACTATTGGGGGGCATTATATATATACTGGGGATACAATGGGGAAATTCTAGACACCAAGGCACTACAGGGGGCTATTATAGATACTGGGGGCACCGCAGAGGCTGGGATGTTTAAAAAAAATAAACCAATGAAAAGTATCCGTTTCTCATGGCCGTTTTTTAAAGGGGTTGTCCGGGCTTTTAATATTGATGACTTATGTTCGGTATAGGTCAGGGCTGGCCAAACTGCGGCTCTCCAGCTGTTGCAAAACTACAACTCCCAGCATGCCCAGTCTGCCTACAGCTATCATCCTACAGCAGGGCATGGTGGGGAGTTGTAGTTTTACAACAGCTGGAGAGCCGCAGGTTGGCCAGCCCTGGTATAGGTCATCAATATCAGATCGGCAGGGGTCCTACACTTGGCACTCCCGCTGATCAGCTGTTTGAGTAGACGGTGAACGCAGTGCACACGTTCCATCTCCCTTCTGCTTTGCCATAGACGGCAGCGGTGAGCAGGAAGAGAGACGGACCTATCCTGAGGATAGGTCATCAATATTAAAAGCCTGGGACAACCCCTTTAATGACCATGAAAAATGGAGGCAAAACGGCCATAAGGCCAGAAAATGGATGCACACATGTATGCAGAGGACAGTGAGCCCATTTTTAATGGTCATTTCTTTCCACTGTAGTGTGAATATAGTCCGAGGGTTCAGTTTCAGCCCTGAACAAGCGCCGATTGATGATATATGAATATGACTGGACAGGGCCTGATGTGAAGTGAATTGGGGATGAATAATGGTTCTTCTCCCATACAGTTTGTACATTGTCGGCAGCACACCCCGTTTACGCGGAGCAACGTGCTGCCGGCAACAGATCATTTTTAGGATCAGCCCACAAAGGAGCTGATCGCTGGGCCTCTTACATAGGTCAGCGATGAGCGTTCCTTTCAGCCGATCATAGGTCCGAATGTAAGACTTCTTAACCATGGACTGCAGGATGTGAATCCATAGGGTTTGTAGTAACCATAGAGACACACACTGCTCTGCACAGGAGCTGCATACCCAAATGGTAGATTAGAACACTATTTGCAAAAATTTTTTTTAAAAATCTTACATGCATTTACTCTAAGGGCAGATTCACACGACCGCACAGTGTTTTGCAGTCCACATATTGTGGATCCGCAAAACACGGAACGGATGCTATCTGTGTGCGTTCTGCAATTTGCGGAAAAATAGGACATGCTCTATATTTTTTGAGGGGCCGTGAAACGGAACAACGAATGCAGACAGCGCACGAATGCAGCCTCATTGAAATTAACGGGTCCTCATCTGATGCAGACTCATTCATACGGTCATGTGAATGAGCCCTAAGGCTGTATGCAAAATACTGAAACAGTATCAGCTGTGGAGAATAGTTGCCTGAAATGATCCTTGATGATTTATAGACAGGGGGGAAAGTCTGCTTTGTGTCTTTAAGGCTCTGTTAAAGGGATTATCCCATGATTAATGTAAAAACTGAAAGTCAGACATCATATAGGACATGACAGTCTCTTTGCGAGAACCAGCCCTGTACCTCACATGGATCCAGAGATCTCCACATTCATTGTGCCAGTTGCTCTGCTAGATTTTATATCAAGATGGCAGCTCATGGGCATTTCCGGCTTAGGGGGTATGTCCTGCCTGCTGCAAGTATTTACCTATCACAGCTCAGAAGGCAGGTGAAGGATGGAACTGAGCACGTGCGTCCACCTCAGTGAGGTGGACAGAGAAATAAGTAAAAGAACAAACAGCTGATGGTGCTATAAGTACTATACTGAATAAGGCAGTGGCTATACAACATGTTTAATGTAAAGTATTCAGATCCAGGTGCTGGTTTGAAAAAAAAAAATAATTTTTTTTTTTTTTTGGGGGGACAACCCTTTTAACATCTCATCAGAGCCTTCAGTCAAAGGCATATGTTAGGAGTATTTCCTGACACATACCTCCGATGTATGCCACTGTCAAAGGGAATTCACCTACTACTCGTCACTTGCATTTTTAAGGAAAACATTTTCTAAGTACTAAGGGAAAAAAGTAGTGACGGGTTCAGTAGTGGTATTATCCACTAGTATTAGCAACTTACGTGGTCATTTGCAATATCAAGCAAATCTTTCACTCTGCAGCCACGCATTCCGGCCACCTCATTGCAGATGGAATCTTCTATCACCACATAGCTGGCTTTATAAGAGGTAAGAATCTTATAGATGTCCTCTGCCGACCTCATACTGTAGATCTGATACATCTACAAGGGAAAAGAATAGATATTTCAGTTATCACTCCATTCTTAGGCTACTTTCACACTTGAGTTGTTTATTGGTCAATAAATACATTGAAAGTCAATGGGCAACGGTTTCTTTTTTTTCTCCAGTTTTTATGACCGGACACAAAACCGCAGCTTGCAGCAGCTTTGTGTCTAGTCACAAAAAGGAATGCTGCTGGAACGAAAGACATCCTGAAAACATATTTTTCCAGTACCAAGATCCTCTGCCGGACTTTGTTAAAGGGGTTTTCCAGGATTTAACTACTGATGACCTAAACTCAGGATAGGTCATCGGTATCTGATTGGTGAGGGTCCGACACCCAGGACCCCCGCCGATCAGCTGTTTCAGAAGGTACCGCCACTCCTGTGAGCGCCGCTGCCTTCTCCCCGCTCACCAAGCACAGCGCGGTACATGTACAGCGGCTGTGCTTGGTATTGCACTCACTTGAATGGGGCTGAGCCGCTCCTAGGCCACGCGACCGATGGAACGTGACGTCACTGGCCTAGGAAAAGTTGAGGGAAGCCGCGGTGCTCACGGGAGTGCCGGGAGTCCCGGGTGTCAGACCCCCACCGATCAGATACTGATGACCTATCCTGAGGATAAGTCATCAGTAGTAAAATCCTGGAAAACCCCTTTAACAGTCTGAGGCTACTACTTCCCTTCTCGGTGCTGAGCGTTTGCTAGAATACAGCAGCAGCACAAATCCTTCTCCCGTCCTGATGCTATAATATACTAGTTTACAGTAAGGCCTGTTTCACACTTGCCTTGTGGCTTTCTGGTTTTGAGATCCGGCAGAGGATCTCAAAACCGGGCCAAAATGGTTCAGTTTTTGTCCCCGTTCATTGTCAGTGGGGACAAAACTGATGCATTCCGTTTTCTAGCGTTTTTCGACCATACACAAAACCGCTGCAAGCTGTGTTTTTGTGTTTAGTCTGCGAAACTGAACAAACCAGATGCGGCAGCAAAATCAATGTACCGTATTTTTCGCTTTATAAGACGCACTTTTTTTCCCTCCAAAGTGGAGGGAAAAAGTTAGTGCGTCTTATAAACGGAAGGTGACAGAACTGGCAGCTCAGGAGCTCTCACTAACGGCTCCTGAGCTGCCAGGAAACTGTGTCCGGGGGTGTGCGGGCATCGGGGCAAGGTGCGGCAGCTCGGGAACTCTCACTAACTGCCCCTGAGCTGCCATGAAACTCCGAACAGGGGCGTGTGCGCATCACAGGCTGCAGCTGCTCAGGAGCGCTCACTAAGTGCTCCTGAGCTGCCATCAAAATGTACTGGGGGCGGGCGGGTGCGGTGTGTGGGCAGGCGGGCGACGCAGATATGGAAGTGCTCGGGCGGGCAGTCGGCGGGGTTGCAGTGCAGATACAAGGTGGCAGTGCGCGCTTTCCCCGCGATCATGTTGGGCGAGCTGGCGGCATCTCTGTATGTACTGTACTGCCACCAGCCCGCACGCTCCACTCACCATTACCAGCAGCCGGAGGATCCCCTTCTTCTCTCTGCTGCCTGGCCATACAGCTGATTGGTGGTGAGCTCGTTCTGCTCCACCCCCACCTCCACCAATCATCTCTGCAATCAGCTCCCGCCATATGAGCTGTCCACCCTCCTGGGTACTGTAGATTGCTGCCTAAGTCCGTTGGTGAACACATCTCAGGGGCAATATACAGTACCCTAATGAAAAATGTGTGCCAAATATGACTATAACCCCCCTCATCCATAGGAATCCACCCATGTACTGCAGTATATGGGTATATTCCTATGTATGAGGGGGGTTATAGTCATTAAATATGACTAACGCCCCTCATCCATAGGAATCCACCCATGTACTGCAGTATATGGGTGTATTCCTATGGATGAGGGGGGTTATAGTCATATTTAAAATAAACTGTTTTCTAACTGGCATGTGTCTATATTAAATATGACTATAACCCCCCTCATCCATAGAAATGCACCCATGTACTGCAGTATATGGGTGCATTCCTATGGATGAGGGGGGTCATAGTCATACTTAATATAGACATGCCAATTACAGAACAGTGCTTACCGTATTCTAAATATGACTATAACCCCCTCATCCATAGGAATCCACCCATATACTGCAGTACATGGGTGCATTCTTATGGATGAAAAGGGTATGTCATATTTACAGTAATATAAACACTGTCCTGGTACTGTTCTGTAATTGGCATTTGTCTATATTACCGTAAGTATGACTATAACCTCCCTCATCCATAAGAATGCACTCATGTACTGCAGTATATGAGTGTATTCTTATGGATGAGGGGTGTTATACGGTAGTCATATCAGTTATCGTAAGTCCAATATTGGTACAGTCCCTTGGTACAGTGTTCATATTTAATGTGACTATAACTCCCCTCATCCTTAAGAATACACCAATGTACAGTACATCAGTGTGTTCATTAGGATGATGGGTGTTATAATCACATAACAGTGTCATCCACATATCCCTCATAACAGTGTCATCCACAGATCCCCTATAAAGGTGTGTCCTCCACAGATCCCCCATAACAGTGTGTCCTCCACAGATCCCCCATAACAGTGTGTCATCTACAGATCCTCCATATCAGTGTGTCATCTACAGATCCTCCATATCAGTGTGTCATCTACAGATCCTCCATATCAGTGTGTCATCTACAGATCCTCCATATCAGTGTGTCATCCACAGATCCCCCATAACAATGTCATCTACAGATCCTCCATAACAGTGTCATCCACAGATCCCCCCCATAACAGTGACATCCACAGATCCTCCATAACAGTGTCATCCACAGATCCCCATAACAGGGTCAGCCACAGATTCCCATAACAGTGTCGTCCACAGATCCCCCATAACAGTGTCATCCACAGATCCTCCATAACAGTGTCATCCACAGATCCCCCCATAACAGTGTCCCAATCCCCACAGGTCATCCCATCCCATAACAGTGTCATCCACAGATCCTCCATAACAATGTCATCCACAGATCCCATAACAGTGTCATCCACAGATCCCCCATAACAGTGTCATCCACAGTGTCATCCACTGATATTCTCAGCTATAGTGTTCCCATGATTATGAAGGACACAATGTTGACAGTTGTTTTATCACTGTATTTTGTATAGAAAACTACCTTACTGTAGTCTCCTGCTGCATACAAATTTAAAAAGATGTCAAAGCAGAAAAGGCTTTCAAATAAGATCCCTTTTAAATTGGAGGTGATAAAATATGCCAAAGCATGGAAACAGGGCTGCTGAGAGACATTTCGGGCCGCCTCCAACAGAAAAGATGATACAGGAGGATCAGCTGCAAAAAAGCAGATAAAAGCAAGCACACTTTTCATGAGCATACTGCAAAATGTCTACAGATTGACGTGGAAATGAAAGAGTGGATCACACGTCACAGGAACAACGGCTTCTGTGTGTCTACAAAAATGATCATATATGAAGCCAAGCGTCTAGCTGCTGAGAAAGGGCATTGATGGATCCCCATCATGCCACATCAAGGCACTGGATCCCCATCATGGTGCGACATATTCATGAGGAGATGTGGCCTCGCTATGCGCACAAAAACCAGAGTTGCGCAGAAAATGTCAAACGAGTACGAGTCTAAGATTCTCTCTTTTCACAAATATGTGCTGGATTCAAGAAAGAGAAATGAGTATGAAATGGGCCAGATTGGGAATATGGATGAAGTCCCATTAAACTTCGATGTTCCATCGAACAGGACCGTCGACCTGAGAGACGCAAAAAACGTAGCGGTGAAGATGTCAGGACATGAAAAAACACACAACACGGTCGTGTTATCCTGCTGAGCAGATGGGACCAAACTGCCACCAATGTTGATTTTTAGGAGAAAAAATATGCCTAAAGAGGCAATTCCGAGAGGCGTAATTGTCCATGTACATGACAAAGGGTGGATGAACGAGAATGGGATGAGAGTATGGGTCGATAAAGTCTGGTCCAAACGCCCTGGAGGGCTTTTGATGAAATTGGCCTTACTTGTGCTTGACCAGTTTAGGGCACACATTAGTGAACCCACAAAAAAGAGGTTCAAGGACGTGAACACCCACCTAGCAGTGATACCTGGAGGGCTTACCAGCCAGCTGCAGCCTTTGGGTGTGTCCATCAACAAACCATTCAAGGTTTTTATGAGAGAGGAGTGGAATAGGTGGATGTCTGCCGGGAATCAAGACCTTACACCGAGCGGATGGGTGAAAAGGCCCACTATCACCCAGGTATGCGCGTGGGTGAAGTCTTCATGGCAGTCAGTAAGGGAGGAAACAGTTATAAAATCCTTCAAAAAGTGTGGCATTAGTAATGCCTTGGACGGTTCTGAGGATGATGTCCTCTATCAAGACTCAAGTAACAGCGATACAACTCTTAGTGAGCCACTGATCTTGAGTTCAGACAGTGAAGAGGAGTTTTGGGGATTCACAGAGGACTAGAGTGTATTGTTCCTCATCTGTTACTATTACTTATCTGTAATTACTATAATAATGGTTCCTAATGCTGGGAATGGCTGTTGGTAATGTTTACACATTATTGTTATTTTATTAAAATGTTTAAGCCCACCTTTTAGTTCAAATTATTTTTCTCCCCATTTTCCTCCTCTGAAAACTAGGTGCGTCTTATCATCAGGTGCGTCTTATAAAGCGAAAAATACGGTAAGTCAATGATGCCGGATCCGTTTTTTCAGATACAAAAAAAAAAAAACAGATCCATCACCCTTACAATAATGTTAGTGCCTGTTTGTTCCATTTTGATGTAACACAACCGCATCCTCAACGGAACGGATGCATCTGGATGTGTAAACATCAAACTGAACCCACTGCTGGATATCAAAACCGGAAACCAAAACCTAAGTGTGAAACAGGCCTCTCTCATGGAGGATTGATCATGAATGTGACAAGTACTAGGCCTGTACAGATGTCCAGCTTCTGGATCTAGACAACGTTCCCATTCACTGTCTTGAAGCAAGGATCTTGAAAATGGAGAGAAACAAACATAAAGCATGATAAAAAAAAAAAAAAACACTATCATTCTTCATTATAAACTGAATTATGTAACTTTAAAGGGGTATTCCCATCTCACAAATGTAGTCTGTATAATTAGATATAGCCATACCAATATTATTACTAATAGAATGTATTTAGTAGATTTCCCTATTTGTATATCCATTGTCCCACACACATCAGTCAGGCCGTTGCCCCTAGTTACGACCACTGAGGCCGTGTAGTAGGTGTGGTCAGCTTGCTCTTGTTCTGACCCGCTCTGAGGTAACTGCTGTATTGTGAACACAAATTGTATGAGCATGTGGAGACACATATTAGGGTTATAGCATTTATGTCTGTGCTTCCAAAAGTAGAGAAACAGATCCTGTTCCAAGATCAATTCATCTCTATGGAGCAGGATCCATTTATAAAGTCTGCGTTTTGGACGGATCCTGCAATGTGTGTTCACAATACAGCGGTTACCGCAGAGCGGGTTTGAACAAGAGCAAGCCGGCCATCACTCTTACACAGCCACGGTGGTCATAACCAGGGGCAAAGGCCTGACTGATGTGTGTGGGACAATGGAAATACAAATAGGAAAATCTTCTAAACGGTACATTTTATATAAATACATTCTATTAGTAATATTATTAGTATGGCTGTATCTAACTATACAAACTACATTTGTGAGATGGAAATACCCCTTTAAAGGATTTTTTTTTTTTAATTCTCCCAACCCCCTTCGGTAGTATCTGTGAAAAATCACCTGCCCCCCACGGCTCCATTCCATATTCTGTCATATTCTGCACATGCGGGGTCACATGCACTGCTGCAGTCAATGACTGTTCTCAGTGGTGATGTGTCCCCGAGCGGCACATGGCCGAGCAGTGACGTTCTGCTTCAGGACAAGTCGCCACCCGAGGCCAGTCGATGGCTGCAGTGGTGCACATGGCCCTGTCTTTGTGAAAGATGACAGATGGGGACTGCAAGTCCAGTGAAGAAAGTGCAGGAGCCACAGAGCTGGAATACAGTGTCGACAAGCTGGTAAGTGCAGATTTCTTCACAGCGACAAGTGGGTGGGGAATTTATCAAAAAGAAAAATTCTGGACAACAAAATATTTAAATGGGTTCCCTCATGCCTTTAAAAAACGCAGGAGACACCTGCTCTCGGTACACCAGGTAAATAGAAAATGTGCTGCTATAGCTGTGACCAGTGAGCCACTTATCTGCAGCAGTCACAGCAGGGGAAATATATGTGAGGAAACGACCGGCACTCACTTTGTAGATGATATATCGTGCCGTTTATCGCCACTTATCTTAATCACGTGACGCATTTTGGCTCTATGAGCCTCGCTCGGACAAAGGAGTGAAACGCGTCACATGATTAAGATAATGTGGTAATAAACAGCACAATATATCATCTACAAAGTAAGTGCCGGTCTTTTCTTCACATGTATATGGAGTGCCTCTCTCCTAGATGCGAGCACCACATTAAAGAAATACTGGAGTGGCGACTTACATAGACTACCTGAGCAGGGGAAGTATAGTGTCATACAGTGGTCATACAGATCAATGGCCGTCCATGCACTAATACAAGGATGGCTCGAGGCAGCCAAAATAGGAACCGCTCTAACAAAAGGGCTCTACATTTTGGGTCGTAGACAAGGGTCCTATTGTAGGGCACACGGACAGAGGTCGTCTTCATGGGAAACAACCCCTTTAAATGTATAAAAGAATTCTGGGAATTACATTCTCGTTTCTCCTCATCAGGTCTTCATCGTTGTAAACGGGTAAGCTCGTCACCATCCATCCGGTGCACAGCTTTATAGCACCCATCAGCTGAGGGCTTCCAGCAACACTGCTGTGAGGGGAGCCTGGCTTCTGGAGAGAGAAGAGGATAGCACAGTATGAGAGCGCTGTACATTAAGGAATCACCGGAAACAACCCTGCATACCGCCCTATACACAGAGGTCAGCTGTAGTAATGACAGGAAGCTATAGAATATACAGCTGGATACTTGCTATTTTAGAACAAAGTCACAGCTATGCATTGCATCTGATGTGTTGCTGGAAAAATGATGGAAACCTGACAGACGCCATTATAGTCAATAGAGTCTGCCCTGGACCTTAAAGTGGCCTCATGTTGTACAAGGGTTCAAACTGATAGAATGACGTGCAACACAAATAGATAGGGCCAGCATAGAATTAGGCAACAGAAGTACTCTGGGCCAGCAATACCATAGTGCAGCACAAAATACCGCCCCAGCAGAACCAAATAGTACAAAATACTGTCGGCCTCGCCACAGTATTCAACTGTATCACCGTCCTGATAATGATACAGTTGAATTAAGGAGGGTATCTGTGACTTGTGGCTGTTGGTCAGGTGCATAAGTACCTGATGCTCCTACAGAAATTAATGCTGAGAGAATCAGGTCGTTATGTACCTGGCTGGTGACCATGAGGAGGGCTCTGGTGGCCCTCTGGGCATCGGTCCACCGGCAACTTTCCCTGTAGGTCTATGGCCAGTACGCCCTATTGGTGCCTGTCATATGACAGATCTGGCACTAGCATTATGTTTGTTTCTCCAATAATGGAATAGAAAAACAGCGTAGATGTGAACACAGCCTAAGCAGTTAGCCCACATGTCAAAGAAATTGGGGAACCTGCAGAATTTGCACCTTCACTTTGGTACTAGTGATGAGAAAAATAACATATAAAGATATATACACTATATGGACAAAAGTGTGGGGACACCTACACAAGCTTTTGTGACACCCCATTCTAAATACATAGGCTTTTATATGGAGTTGGTTCCCCCTGGCCCTAAGGGTCAGGCTTGCAATCTCCATTCCAGTTCATTTTGAAGGTGTTCGTTAGGGTGGAGGTCAGGACTATGTGCGGCCCGGTCAAGTTCTTCCACACCAACCCTGCCTTTATGGACTTTGCTGTGTGCACTGGGGCACAGTCATGCTTGGTCTTCCCCAAACTGTTTCCCACAAAGTTGGAAGCATACAATTGTCCAAAATGTCCTGGTGTGCTGGAGCATTAAGATTTCCTTTCACTGGATCTAAGGAACCGAGGCCAACCCCGGAAATGCAACCCCATAGCATTATGGCTCCTCAACCAGAACTTTACAGTTGGCACAATGCAGTCAGGCCCGGTAACGTTCTCCTGGCATTCACTAAACCTAGACTCGTCCATCAGATTGTCAGATAGAGAAGTGTGATTGATCACTCCACAGAACACGTTTCCTGGTGATGTGCTTTACACCACTCCATCTGACGCTTGGCATTGTGCTTGGTGATGTAAGGCTTGCATGCAGCTGCTTGGCCATGGAAACCCATGCCATGAAGCACCCAGTATACAGTTTTTGTGCTGATGTTAATGCCAGAAGAGGTTTCGGTTTTCCAGATATGGAGTCAGCAGAGTGTTGGTGATTTTATGTACTATGCTGCTCAGTAAGTGGTGTAACGTTATGTGGTCTGCACTTTATGGCTTAGTTGCTGTGGTTCCTTCCACTTTACAATAATACCACTTACAGGTGATAGTGGAATATCTAGGAGGGAAGAAATTTCATGAACTGACTTGTGGCAGAGGTGACCTCCTATTACACGACCAACCTTAAATTCAGAGAGTTCTTTAGAGCGAGCCATTCTTTCACAATGGTCTGTAAAGGAAGACTACATGGCTAGGGGCTGGATTTTATACACCTGTGGCGATGGGACTGAATGAAACCTGAATTCAATGATTAAAGAAGAACTCCCGACAAAAATTTTTATTCCATGTCCTGCTAGAAATGTACATGATATAATCTGTAGTGAATGTCATTTTCTTACCAGTGTCTGAATTTTTGACTTATATCATCCTGAAGTTTCTTATCTGTGTCATGTTGACCAGCAATTAGACCCACCACTCACACAGAGACTTATGTGTGGGACAGGAAGTCTAATTCTCTATGTATTCCTATGAGACTGAAAGTGAGGCTCCCATAGGAATGAATAGAGCAGTTACTGGCTTTCTGTCCTGGGTCAGTTGGAGGTCAGGGAGTTGGTCACATGACCCAGCCACAATAAGAAGAGAGGTTTTTACTCACAGAAACAGTCACTGATAAGAAAATGACAATCACTACAGATTACATCATGCACCTTTCTAACAGGTCAGAGAATAAAAAATTTTGCGGGAGTTCTTTAAGAATTGTGTCCCAATACTTTTCTCCATATAGTGTATGTACAGGAAAGTATATGGCAGTCTGTAGATCTAACAGTCTGTGTAGATTTCACCTATGTAACAGTGTTCAAAGTACTGTAATATGTGCAGGGTAATGACATCTGGCACTTACTTGATCCAGTTCATGAGCTCCACTGTGTCAGACTCGTAGTGCTCCTCCAGCTCTGACAATTCACTAACAATCTTGGGTAAGAACTGTAGAACATAGAAAACATTAAACAACATACAATGGTACGATGATACCGAACTACAGGGCCACATTCACACACATGTTAAATCTTGCCGATTGCTCACAGTGGCTCTAGCCATGAGCAATTTTGTGGTCATATTGACAGACTGTGAGATGTACAATGAACAGTTACGAAAGACTAAACAAGGAAAGTTATGTCCAAGATTAGATTAAAGGGAACATATTACAGAAATACTTATCAGTACAAATCAATACCTAGCATACAAAGAGGTTATCTCACTAAGGATATTGTCAAGATTATCATCTACCATTAAATAGGCTCTTGTCAGCATGATCAACCCTATTAAACCATGCACACTGCCTGGTAGGGCTCATCATGCTGACTAATATGATACCTTTCTTTTGTCTGTATGCTAAACTGGTGCAGAGATATCTGTGTTTTATTCATATGCAAATGAGCATGTTGGAGCACCAGGGGCAGGCATCAATCCTTGAAGCACTGCTTTTGTAACACCCCCTGTGTTCTGCACACTCTCCCTCTCTTTGATTGACAGGGTTGTACATCAGCATATTGGGGGCAGAGCTGTGTCCTAGCATGTATGTATCATATATTCTACTTACTATAGCCTTAGCACTTTGAGAAGAGTGGATTTCTATGCTTAGAAAGCTAATATACATATTACTGCTTAATTCACAAGTACAGTATATGATAATGAAACCAATAATATGTATTAGCTAGAAAAAAGTACACAGTCCTCAATATCATAATGCTGTAACATGGAGGTAAGTGGTCAGCCTTGCATGTAGAGATCCCAGGTTTGGATATTGGGAGAGAATGTCATATTTTTTTTTCTTCAACATTAAACCTATAATAAAATCTATAGATTTACCATATTGAGAATAATGTGTTTAATACTTAGAAAGGTAACACATATTGCTGGTTTCTTTATTATCATATATTGTGCCTGTGAATAAACCAGTAACATATTTTAGGTGTCTAAGCATAAAAAAACTTATATTCTCAATATAGTAAGGCTATAATCTTTTATTATGGGTTAAACGACAGAAAAAAATATATATAAGTCTCCCCTGGGATTTGAACTTAGGATCTCTACGCACAAGGCTGACCACTTACCAACAAGCTATATCATAGATCATATTTTGTGCTTGTGAATAAAAAAGTAATGTATTAGTTTTCTAAGCATAGAAAACCTCTAGTCTCACCATGGTAAGTCTATAGTAAGTAGAGTATATGATACGTACATGCTAGGAAACAGCTCTGGCCTCACCATGCTGATGTCTAGTCCTGTCAATCAAGGGGAGAGGGAGTGTGCAGAGGATGGGGGTGTTACAAAGCAGTGCTCAAAGGATTCAGCCCTGCCCTCAGTGCGCCAACTTGATTGGTTGTATATTATTACAAATGCAGATATCTCAACAGCCGTTTAGCATACAAACAAAAGAAAGGTATTGTTTTATTCAGCTTGATGAGCCCTAATAGGCAGTGTTTCGGGTGTAATAGGGATGATCATGCTGATAGAGCCTCTTTAACTGCACTAAGCAGTGACCCATGGCTGGTTTCAGTGGTTGTACTAACAGGCCAGCCCATTAAAGTCAATGGCTTGTGGCATAAAAAAATATAAAGAAAAGCAGAGCAAAGACGATAGGAAAGTGGTACAATGCCTTTCTAACACCACTATCACTTCTTGTGATCGGCGAGGTCAGACCTCCACCAATGGGATATTGATGGCGTATCTTACTGACTGGATATTGTTAGTGTACACTTATATCACTGTTGAGACACACAGAACATCCACTGACATTGCTGCCATGTTTTTCATACCTCTCTCCATAAACTGAAGCCAATTACAGTGGGGACTACAGCACTTAACACAAAAGCCTGTGGAAGAAGGAAAAAAAAAGAGCATTACAGTGGCAGCAGACAATATGGTGTACTTAGTAGCCTGAATAAGATGGCGCCTTTTGGGACTTGTGGCTGGAAATTTAATAATGCTAGCCACCAATGCCAAGATCAAATCTGAAGCATGGAAAAATGCGAGATATGGTGGATGGAGTAATACACTGCAAAAAAAGAACCGAGAAAAGGGCAACGCCGGAAACAGCCAAGGCAACAGAGGAGAGTCGGGAAGGGGGCGGCCTGGGAGATGGCTGCGCAGAGGGGGCGGCTCCCGGAGTTGGCGGAACAGAGGGAGGGGCCTGTGTATGAAATGTTTTAGATTTAGTCATCAATTTATGGATTATATGAATTTTACTGCATATGACCGGACTGAATGTATTAGATTTGACTGGATTGCAGAAAAAAATAAGTTGTAAGCAATGGCATAATATATTCACATTGGAGATTATGAAAATCTTCATAACCTAGGTCAAGCAAAACCCAAGAAATACTGTAGGCTTTAACTTAGATATGTGAAGGGGGAATCGCCCACAAATTCTGTGCTGTGAATAACCATGTGAATCAGAATTAATGGAGCCTAGAGCAAATGATGATGGCATAGCTTTCTAGTAAATCTTGGTGCCCCATGGTTACATGGTGGAGGTAACACTGCACGCTCACCAGCACAACTGGGTGCACAGTTTTCAGACGAATCCACTTGAAAAGCGTCAACCAAAGTTCTGGAGAACAAACACCAAAGGCAGCGAGAACGCAGACATAAGGCGTCCACAGGTATTTCATCCTAAAACAAGACACCACATTTCAATCCAATTTGTAGGTAACATTCAGGAGTTTTAGGAGATTCATGCCCAGTTTTCCTAGGAACAGATATAACTCGGATACAGCAGAAAATAACAGGCCACTTAAAAGGGTTATTCTCATCTGAGACAATGGGGGGGGGGGATATCGCTAGGACATGCCCCCATTGTCTGACAGAGGGGACCCGCACCTACTCCGAGAACGGAGCAGGGAAGGTGGTGGCCTTAGGACCCTGGGTTTTGCCGGGTCCGGTTATCACCAAGCGCTCTCCACATAGCACTGAATGGGAACACACCACGCTTGTGCGGCCACCGCTCCCATTCATTTCTATGGGGCCGACGGAAATGGCTGAAGCAGCACTCGGCTATTTTCAGAGACCCCATAGAAATGAATGGAGGGCGGCTGCACATGTGCAGTGCGCCCTCCACGACTTTCGGGCCTCTGTTCTCCAGCGTAAACACCTTTAAGTTAACAAGCAATTCGGTGATATTTGGGGAACATGCTTCTTAAAGGAGGTGCCAAGAAAAGTTCAAAAAGAACTTAAGACATAAAGAATCCTCAACATGGGGAGCACTGACTGGCAACCCCCATTGGATGCTTGCTTGACTGACTCCTAAAGACTTTAAAGGGGTATTCCCATCACAGACAATGGGGGCATATCGCTAAGATATGCCCGCATTGTCTGATAGGTCCCACACCCGCACCTACAACAAGAACAGAGCGGGGAGAACTGTGGCTGGAGGACCCCGGATTTCCCAGGGTCTGACCACCACCAGGCACAGCTCCCCGCTGCTCCCATAGAAGTGAATGGAAACACACCGAGCATGCATGGCCACCGCTCCCGTTCATTTCTATGGGGCCAACGGAGAAAGCCGAGCCAGTGGTCCTCTTTGGCTGTTCAAAATGGCTGCATCGCTTCTCAGACTATGTGGTACACACTGTGCATCTGCTTCACAAGCCGCTTCCTGCTTGTCCCGCCCTGGTTTTGGAATGGCCAACAATGTTCCCGTGACAGCAGGGAGTGTCTTGGAATACCAAGTGCACAATATGCAGGTAGTCTGAGAAGTGGTGTGGACATCATGGATGACAGAAGAGAAGTTTCAAATTGTAGGTCCTGCAGCTAAAAAGGAGGTCACCAGGAAAGTGTTCTGTCTTCCCCAGTTATTGTGATATTTTTGTATCTTGAACTGGAGGGTTGCTTTAATTTATGGGGGAGGGGCACATAGATCCAACAGTAATCATTTGTGCAGATTTTATAGAACTTATATCCTGTCAATCAAGACTAAGGGGAAGACGCCGGGTGAGGTTTACAGAGGAGAACCTGAGCACTGAGCGGTTTTAGTCCACTAGCTGGTGCTGTAAGGAGTTTAATGCACAGAGAGGACCTGACAGACTTCCAGGATTGCCAACCGTCCAGAAATTTCCCTGACTTTTTCCCTATGTCCGTAAAAAAAAAAAAAAAAAAAGAAGAAAAAAGAAAAAGATGTGTCCAAGATCATGAGGTTGGTAGTATCTGACTAGATTATTTTGGTGGTAATTACCATCATTTTACAGCTCACAGTAAATGCTGGTATTGAGTTCTTATCAGTATATTGAGCTATAGACAAGGATAACTTATAATCTTTATCATTCATTATGGTTTTACAATCTGTCCATAAAAAATGTTGGCTGTCCGTGAATTTGGGATAAGTTGTGAAAAATTCTGGTAGACTTCCTTTAACTACCTGTTTTGCCTGAGTCAGACAGTGTGAAAACTAGCTAACTGGAGGGGGGAGGGCTGCTTTAGATGGTGATATCTCTTCAATGATAGCAGCTAGAAACATGCAACTGGTCTTGTTTGAAAGCGGACAGTTCAAATGACAGCTAACGTCCAAACAACAGAGGAGAAATCACTGTTAGAAATCAAGTCGGGAATAATCGCAAGTAAAACCTGTTTTTACTTTCATTCTCAGCTGCATTCACAGCATCCCGATTTCTATCAGTGATATCTTTATTTGTCCACAACATATTGCTGTCATTCTGGTATTGGCTGAAAGCTTGGAATGTCTGTTTTCAAACAAGAGTTGCATGTTTCTAGCTGCTACCATTCAGGAGGTAGCAGCATCTAAAGCAGCCCTCCCCCCTCCAGTTAGCTACTTTTCCCACTGCTGGAGCTCCACTCTGGCAAAACAGTTAGGGGGTTAAAGGGGTTGTCCAGGATCCGCTGTTACTATCTCATTGGCAGGGAGTCTGACACCTTGCACCACTGCTGATCAGCTCTTCTGCAGTAGCTCCTGCACCGGAACTACACAGCTCCAGCCACTGTGTAGAGGACTTTGCTACTCAAGGGCAGCCCCACTGACTTCCATCACCAAAATACAGATAAAATACAATGGGTAGCATAGAGAAGTAATGAGCTCTAACACTCAGATCTAGCTCCTCAGGCAATCACTAGAATTTTTCTGATGGTCAGACATTTTTCGATTTGCTTAAAGGGGCTGTCCGACATATATGAAAATCGGCAGAGAGGAAAGGATTTTAAAAAATTTTCTTCGTAAGTCCAGCCATTGCATCGATACGGCTCCCATCCCCGCCACTGAATAGGAATAGGTACAGAACACCATCTCTTCTAGTCCGCCAGAGACTGAATATGGAGAGGACAGGAGCTGGAATGGCGGGATTTTCATAAGGTGAACAACACAGGTTTTGTGAAGTAGCCAAAAGAGCATTCTCACCCCTCAAAGTTCATGGCCAGTAAACCAAGGAGAAGACTTTGGATGACATGATAGATGACCTCAGGCCTTTCTCCAACTCGTCCATCTTCAGGAGTATTATTACAGCTGGCTGGATCGCCACTACATGGAAGATCAACAGTCTTGTTAAGGATCAAGACAACAAAGCTTGAAATACATAAATCAACCGGTATCAGATTTTGCTCATTGAATTCTGGTAAATAAGGTATAAACCATAACATATGCAGTGGAATCTGAAGGCGATGATTAACCCCTTCAGGACTTTTCTATTTTCTGTTTTTGCCTATTCTTTTTTTTGCTCCCAGCTTTCCTGGAGCCATAACTTTATTATTTTTCCGTCACATAGCCATACCAGGCCTTGTTTTTTTTTTTGATGGACTAGTTTTGTTTTCTAATGGCGACATTTAATACTACAAACAATGTAGAGGGGAGCTGAAAATTCTAAATGGGACGTGACTGGAAAAAAAAAAAAAAAAAACACAATTCTGCCACAGTTTTATGGGTTTTGTTTTTACGCCGTTCCCTATGTGGCAAAGTGACCCGTTACCATCATTCTCTGGGTTTATACTATTACAACAGTACCACATATGTAGTTTTTCTTGTGTTTTAATACTGAAAAAAAACATAAAAACTTACCGTAATTTTTCTTTGTACTGCCATATTCTGACCCTCATTGTTTACTTTTATGTCTATGGGGCTGTGTTAAGGCTCAATTTTTGCGGGATTTTGTAATGTCTAATAATACCATTCTGGAGTGTGTATGACTTTTTGATCACTTTTTATTAGATTTTTTGGGGAGGTGAAATGACCAAAAAAATGGCGAAGCAGCAATTTTGATTTGGTTTGTCCTGTACGGGATAAACACATTTATATTTTAATAGTAGAGGCATTTTGAGATGTGGCAGTGCAAATAATCTTTTTTTTTTGTTTGTTTAAATATGGGGAAAGGGGTTGAATTTTTATATTTTTAGAAACTTTTTTTTTACCTCTTTAACCTTTTCTAATTCCTCTTGGGGAACTTGAATATGTGAACTTCAGATCACTTCTCCAATACACTGCAATGAATTAACATTGAAGTGTATAAAAGATTCACTATGTTGCTATGAAGGCCTGCCACCTGCAGGGCTCCATAGGAACTACGACTGTAATAGCCTTGATTTATTCACAGAGATCGAAGCTGTTATAGAGAAAGAACGGCTTCCCCGAGGTCTGCACAGGAAAGCCTTTCTGGCCCAGGAGCACAGTGCTCCCATGGATAGCCACCTCAGATGTTGTGATCACAACTGTCCAAGGCATCTGAGGGGGTTAAATGTCTGTAAACGGCCCAGACATTAGCCTAGGGTGTCTGCCGTTAAAACAGTGAAAGAAGTGGGCGCCATTCTATAGACCAGACTACATGTATGGCAGAGGTCTGGAAATGGTTAAAGGGGTTGTCAAAGTTAATTTTTTTTCTTAGAAAAAGACAGGAAAGCCACGGCTCTGATCCAGGCAGAGAGGGTCCGAGTGGTGGATCGGAGAAAGTTTGTAATGGTGAGTTTTTATTATTTTACAATGTGGTTGTGCAAAAGTGAAAAAAAAAAAGTGCAACAAAAATGACAAGTGTGAATATGGTTTTGAACAAAATGTTTCCCAAAACAAGTAAAACCTACATCCCTTTGGGGTGGCAGCTTTCACAGACTACAAAATGGCAAATCCGCAAAATACTGCAGCCGGCGGGGAGTTCTCTCATGTAGAAGCCAGCATGGCGATCACCACCCCTCGTGAAATGATGCATGGGAACGGGGGGGGGGGGGGGGTCTCCATTCTGGTACATAAATGGGGTCCCTCTATGACCTCTTAATAAGGCAAATGGACGGAGGTGGTCGGGGCAGGACATCCCTTGTAACATTATAAGGTTGGGCTAAGAAAAGATGAACTACTTACCGAAACCTTTTAAATATCCCCTGGGATATGGAGAACAGGCATATCATTAAGACCAGGAGGTAAAAGGGTAAAAGTGAGGACTGTGTGAGCCGTAAGAGGTAGTCCTGAGACGGTGGCTGGAACGATTCCTGACACAGCAGCCAGTTCACCGTGAAATTCCTGCGGCGCAAAAACAGGCAAGACTATAAGGAACCGACCGCAAACTAAACCGCCAAATGTAAGAAATGGTACATTTCAAGTTTAACTTACTTTGTCATATTCAGTCCAAATTTTACTTCAAGAGACTTTAGGATTTGATGGTTTTCTTTATGAGGAATGACGGTCTGAAGAATAAAGGGCACATATGTATGGGAGGATCTATAGATCTTTAGAGGAGATAACTATATAGACCAGGGATGGACAACTTGTGGCTCTCCAGCTGTAAAACTACAGCTCCCACCATACCCAGATAGCTGTAGGCAGTCTGAGCATGCTGGGAGTTGCAGTTTTGTAACAGCTGGACAGCCACAGGTTGGCCATCCCTGATATAGACTACGTACAGTACCATTCGCTGCCATATAACGGGGGCAATGCCAAACCAGTGTCAAGAGTGCAGCTCCACCTAGTGGAGAATTAACAATGTGCCCTCTTTGGCCAATTTGTATTCCCACTAAAGAAATTAGCTTTTTGTCACCAAGATGGACAAAAAAACAAAGGCAAATCACTTACAGGGTACAGTCTGGATGCTTAGACAATGGTAGGAGTAGGAGCCTCTCTTGCAAAGCTCCTTTGCAAGGCAACCGGAGCACCCGTCAATGGTACCCCCGAACTCTCCATGGGATGTGTCTGATATTGCAGCTCATCTCTGTTGAAGGAAATGGGACTGAACTGCAATTCCAGTCACAGCCAACAGACAGATGTGGCAGTGTTTGCAATAAGAAAGCAAATCCCGGACGACCCCTTTAACGCCACATCACTTACCCTTATTAAAAAATGCAAGGATACTGCAATCGTAAAGGCTAAATAAAAGTACATTATCTTCATCACTTTCGCTCTGAAGGTGCCCTTCTTCACACTGATCTGAGGGAATAAGAGAAAGCAAAGTCACTACTCATGGGAAGTATTGGTTTCGGGTGTACAATAGGGCACAAGGACGTTCAGTTAATGATCTGTCATCTGCATCCCTGAATCCTGCACCTGGTCACTAGCAATGTACAGTAGACAAGCCTCCATCGGCAAGGTCTCCATCTAACATCACCATCTAATATGGATGTTACGTCATGATTTGAAGCTCGGTGAGAAAGTAGGAAGAAGGATATCAGTCATTATGGCTGTGATCCAATATATAATGCTGTGCTATACAGTCAGTAAAAGGGTCTACATCACATTTGTCCATGGGCCGTGTCTGGTGTTACATCTCGGTTTCATTTAAAGGGTTTCTATCATCAGTTTTTTCGGTATGAATCAGGCTGACATTAGAGATGTGCTAATGTCACCTGATTCCAAATATATATCTGTTTTATTTACTGGTGCCCCCATTTTTATATAAAATGAACTTTTATTTTATGCTAATAAGGCTCCTAGGTGCAAGGGGCGTTACCTCGGCTCCTAGAGGCTCTGTTGATTGACAGGACCAGGCAGAGAAGAAACACTCCATTCACCATAGCTTTTAAAGGGACACTATCGCGAAGAAAAAATTTTTGATATGTTTTACAACATAACAAAAGCAGGTTTTAACATAATGTATTTTTCAAATTGTGTAAATGTTTTTTTTTTTAATTCAGTTTTCTTGCCTTACATGGGGGCTGCCATGTTGGAAGTAAAGTGTGACAGTCTGGATTTACAACACAATGGCACCTCAGGCATGTACATAGGCTTCCTCAGTCGCTGCTGACCCTATAGAGAATGAATGGAAGATGTGAGCCCGCCCCTGTGATGACACCAGTAACACACAGCCAGGTCCTCCCTCCTTGCTGCTGGGGACTCAGAAACAGAGTAGATGGAGGTTCTTGGGGCTGTAGGACCTTAGTGATGTAATCGGCCATGTGACCAGTGGGGGAGGAGACTGAGGAGCAGAGATCTGTGTTTTTGTAATGAAGCCATTGTCTCATCTTATCTTGCTGAAGCAGTGATGTCACCGCTGAAGGTGTGAATTGGTGATGTCATTGGTACCACCCACTTTTTTGCAGCATGCCTACTTACAGGTTGCTCAAAGCCTCATTTGGCCAGCAGAGCTCCCCCTGGTGACCAAAGATGGTAAATATGGTAAAATCTAATATTTATTTATAATATTTCACACATTGGAATTTTTATTTATTTATTTATTTCTTACAAATATATAATAGATTTTTTTAGCATAAATAAAATATAGAACAGGTTTTTGTGATAGATTCCCTTTAAGGACCTTCAATGATGTCATGACCATGTGATCAGTCACATGGTTTAGGAGGAGACAGGCTGTTTGTGTGATCCTAACCATGTGACTGATCACATGGTCATGACATCATTGAAGGTCCTTAAAGGCTATGGTGAATGGAGTGTTTCTTCTCTGCCTGGTCCTGTCAATCAACAGAGCCTCTAGGAGCAGAGGTAACGCCCCTTGCACCTAGGAGCCTTATTAGCATAAAATAAAAGTTCATTTTATATAAAAATGGGGGCACCAGTAATAAAACAGATATATATTTGGAATCAGGTGACATTAGCACATCTCTAATGTCAGCCTGATTCATACCGAAAAAACTGGTGACAGAAACCCTTTAATTGAATACAGCAGCACCAGACACTGACCATGGATACCAAGTGTAGAACTGGTTCCAGGAAAGCACACCCTTTCTTTTTTTTACTAATTCCAGGCACCCCCTTTTAAAGACTTTGAACACATTTTAAGAAAATACTGATTTTAGGAGACGTTTACTGCTATTCCGCGTGTGTGTACCTGAGGAATAGCAATAACTCGACAATATATGATTGTTTCCTGCATTTAACACCCATTTTTGACTCTCATTGGCAGTTCCTAACTAGTAGGTGTAGACTAGTCTACATGTTCTATATATTTGCGGTGCAGAGGCATGGACAGGAACCCCACATAAGCACTCCGGAGTGCTTCAGTGCCTCTGTTCCGCAACGCTCCTTCCGGATTGTGGACCCAACTGAATGGGTCCGCATCCATAATATGAGGTGCACACGGCCGATCCCTGCATATTGTGTACCCGCTGTTTGCGGGTCCTTACCGTGAAAGGAGAGCAGAAAGAGTCAACACAGAAGTCGTGTGCTGTCATATACATGTCACTGGCACAGCCAGCTAAGCACAGGAGTTATTAAAGGGGTTCTCCGGGAATTAAGAAAATGAAAATACATAATTATTACTTTATTATAAATCTATTCCCAAATACCTTTCATTAGTTATAATGGTTCATTTTGTCTGGAGAGCAATCATTAGGAGAAATAAAATGGCCGCCGTCCTATCAGTACACACAAAACCTGTCCTAATCACACAGGAGGACAAGTTACTTCACAACACTGAGGTAAAGAGCTGCCTCATCCTCCTCTCTGCTCTGACTGTCAGGGATTATGATCCTGAATACAGATGATACGATCTTTAGCTAAATCTCTGTAGGAATGGAGTTCCTACTGAGCAGATGTGGCTGTTGAGCAGCAGCATTTGTATGCAGTCTCCATTACCACAGTCCGTCCTCTCTGTACTTCATATCTCTTCATGGACTCCATTCCCACAAAGATTCAGCTAAATATCATAATAAACTGTATTCAGGATCTTAATCCCTGACATGGATGAAGGATGAGGCAGCTCTTTACTTCAGTTTCATTTTGTTACCCCTGATGATTGCTCCCTAGACAAAACGAGCCATTATAACTAATGTAAAGTATTTAGGAATATATTTATAATGAAATAATATTTAAGTATTTTCATTTTCTTAAAGAGGACCTTTCACCACTCCTGACATGCCTGTTTTAATAGCTTCATGCATTCTCCATGTACTAACAATTCTGGAACATCTATTCTTATGTCTGTATGTTGTGCCATTGCTTTATTATTTGCACTAGAAGTTATGAATGAATTGCTATTTGCCTTCAGTAAAGGAACAGAGGGGAGGGGACCAGTTGGGGGTGTGTACCTGCACAGACTGACTCTAGCCAATCAGTGATGCCATGTTCAGACTGTGCAGATACACGCCCCTAACTTGTTACCTCCCCTCTGTACCCTTACTGAAGGCAAATAGCAACTCATAACTTCTAGTGCAAATAATAATAAAGGAAGGGCACAACATACAGACATAAGAATAGATGCTCCAGAATTGTTATTACATGGGGAATGCATGAAGCTATTAAAACAGGCGTGTCAGGAGCGGTGACAGGTCCTCTTTAATTCCTGGAGAACCCCTTTAAACAGAGTCGGGAGAGATAGCCGTCAGCCAAAACAGCGCTCAACTGACAGAGACTGAAGGTGTATGGGCATCTAGAAGACATACGGCACCACGTGATGAACATTAACAGATATCAATTAAAGGGATTGTGCAGCGATTGATATTGATGAACTGTCCTCAGGACAAGGTCATCAATATCTGATCTGTAGGAGTCCGACACCCGGCACCGCCGCCAATCAGTATGAAGAGCGCGGAATCCTGGTCTTTACACTAAGCGTTGTCTCCTGTGGAGCGGCAGCGTAGTGTAATTACAAGCACCCACCCTCACTCTTTACATGTGCTTAAAAACACTACAAAAAAAACTGCATGTGAAGGAGGCCTAACAAATATAATCCAAAAGTTCTCAATAGGTTACCTGGAGGCTTTTGGCAATCATAGAACCTATCACAAGGCTTAGCAAAGGAGACGTTAGCAGCGCTGAATTTTCAAATTGGAGTAAGTATCCCAAAAATACAGAGAATAAGTACATTTTACGTACTTCATGAACCTGCAAAATGAAAAAAATTATACAATAAAAAAATACGCATAGGCTAATGGGATTATATGATCTTTCAAGTAAGGAGATATAGTGCATTCATTTCATACATTTTCTTTACAAAAGAAGGCTGTGACGGGAACAAGCCTCCTTAGCATCACCCTCAGTGCTTGGGAGGCTCCCCCCCATCGCAGCCTGCTATTGGCTGCCCCCGCAACGTGACGGAGAGATGCAGCAGCGACCACCAGAAGCAACATGGGTGCGAGGGAGTGAGGCAAGTACAATATATGTGAGGTGCAGGGGCATTTGGGGGGGGGGGGGGGGATTTTTTGGTTTGGATAACCCCTTTAACAGGGATGTACTACTGGCAAACAAATCCGTATGGGGATGAATGATCGTAGTAACGATTGTTCTTCCCGATACATCCCCAATCATTGTTGCATGTAGATGCAAATAACAAGTGGGTAATAACTCAGAATGGGCGTCCATATAAACCTACATTCCCAATCACTGGCTTCTCTATCAGCCCACGTAAAAGGTCCTTAAAGGGGTATTCTCACGAAGGTCAAAGCACTCATAAGCCATATTATTTAGAAACAAAATTTTCCCCCATATGGTCTCTTTAAAAAAAACTGGATTTTTGAAAAACTTACCGTAAAATCCCTTTCTTGTGGCTTCATTGGGGGACACAGCACCAGTGGGATATAGGCAGCTGCCACTAGGAGGCGACACTAGACAATCAAAAAGAGAGCCCCGCCTGGCAGCCTATATCCCTCCTACGGACACCAGGCTAGCTCAGTTTAGTTAATAAGCAGTAGGAGCCAAACAGAAAGATACCAACCAGTCTGAACCCGGGGACGAGAACTCAAGGAACAGCAAACAAGCCCGGGAAACAGAACAACCCAGAAAAAAACAGGGTGGGAGCTGTGTCCCCCAATGAAGCCACAAGAAAGGGATTTTACGGTAAGTTTTACAAAAATCCTGTTTTCTTGTGCCTATCATTGGGGGACACAGCACCAGTGGGACGTACAAAAGCAGTCCCAGAGGGTGGGGAAAAAGAACAATTCCCAGGTGGCCAGCCTAACGTATGGCAGCCTGCAGAATCCTGCGGCCCAGACTGGCATCAGCTGAAGCCAGAATGTGGACCTGGTAAAACTTGGTAAAGGTATGCACCGAGGCCCAGGTGGCGGCTTTGCAGACCTGGGACACCGATGCATGATGGCGAACCGCCCAGGAAGCTCCCACGGCCCTGGTGGAATGGGCAGTGACCCGGAAGGGGGGGGACCTGTCCCGAGAGCGATAGGCCTCAGAAATGGCGGCCGTAATCCAACGCGCAATGGTCACCTTAGAAGCGGCAAGACCCTTGCGGGGACCCTCAGGGATGACGAACAAGGAATCCGACCGACGGAAGGGAGTTGTGAGGGACAAATAGACCCGGATAGCTCGGACAAGGTCCAGACAGTGAAGGGAGCGTTCCCTAGGATGGGAAGGAGCAGGACAAAGAGAGGGAAGAACTATATCCTCATTGATGTGGAATGCCGAAACAACCTTCGGAAGGAAGGAAGGGAGAGGGCGCAACACCACTTATCCTTGTGCAAGACAAGATAGGGGGAGCGACAGGAAAGAGCGGCTAACTCAGATACTCGGCAGATGGATGTAACCGCCACCAGAAAAGCGACCTTCCAAGAGAGAAGACGCAGGGAAACCTCCCGCAAGGGCTCAAAGGGGGGACCCTGGAGCACATCGAGCACCAAGTTAAGATCCCAGGGCTCGACGGGGGGGCGGAAGGGGGGATTCAGACGAAGAACACCTTGCAAAAAGGTCTTCACCTGGGAGCGCAGAGCCAAGCCCTCTGAAAAAGCACGGACAGGGCGGAGACCTGAGACCGAAGGGTAGAATGGCTGAGACCTGGTCAAGGCCGGACTGTAAAAAAAGAGAGGATCTTAGGTGTGGAGCAAACGAGGAGGATGCACACGACGTTGCTCGCACCAAGAAAAAAGGATTTCCAGACCCGATGGTAAATACGAGCCGACTGAGGCTTGCGGGCCCTAAGCATAGTCTGGATGACAGACTCAGACAGACTCCCGAAATCTCAGCACCCGCGGCCTCAACAGCCAAGCCGTCAAATTGAGCTGAGGTAAAGTGGGGTGGAAGATCGGCTCTTGAGAAAGGAGGTCTGACCGCAGGGGAAGACGCCAGGAGCGTCGGCCAGGAGGTGGATCACGTCTGCGTACCAGGACGGCGAGGCCAATCTGGAGGCGATAAGGATGGCGGGAACGCCGAGAGCCTTCAGCCGTTTGAGGACCCGCGGAAAGAAGAGGGAGCGGGGGAAACAGGTAAATCAGG
>ONZH01016418.1:0-44325 GCA_900303285.1 Rhinella marina
GGCTCTCTCACAGTCTTGCCTAAAAACACAGCAATGAATAAAGAATGGTACCAGAATGTCCTCCGAGAGCAACTTTCTCCCAACCGTCCAAGAGCAGTTTGGCGATCAACAATGCCTTTTCCAGCATGATGGAGCACCTTGCATAAAGCAAAGGTGATAACTAAATGGCTCAGGGAACAAAACATAGAGATTTTGGGTCCATGGCCTGGAAACTCCCCAGATCTTAATCCCATAGAGAACTTGTGGTCAATCATCAAGAGACGGGTGGACAAATAAAACTTACAAATTCTGACCAAAATGCAAGCATTGATTGTGCAAGAATGGACTGCTATCAGTCAGGATTTGGTCCAGAAGTTGATTGAGAGCATGCCAGGGAGAATTGCAGAGGTCCTGAAGAAGAAGGGTCTACACTGCAAATATTGACTTGCTGCATTAACTCATTCTAACTGTCAATATAAGCTTTTGTTACTCATAATATGATTGCAATTATATTTCTGTATGTGATAAAAACATCTGACAAACACACATAAAAACCAGAGGGCAGCAGATCATGTGAAAATATAATATTTGTGTCATTCTCAAAACTTTTGGCCATGACTGTATGGTGGTGGTGGTGTCAACTATTACTGTATACAGGGGGTCACACATCACTATATACAGTATAAAGTGGTGATCACATATCACTGTATTGGGGGCATCATATATCACTATATACAGTGTGCAGGAAGGAGAGGGCACATATTTACAGATGACATCAGTGACTGCTGCTGATATCACTGACCTCAGCCATACTGACAGCTCAGAAGGGGTTAAAGCTCCTGACCTGTTGGTCTGGCTGGAATAAACAGGTCTGTGATAAGATCACATTGCAGAGTGGTCATAGACAGGACAGACACTAGGATTGCTCACACTTTGTTGTCCACAGCACCTTCCTGGCTCTGCTACATCACTGCAGTCAGTGAGGTCTATCACAGCTTCTCCTCAGTCTCTCTTCCTCTTGCAAAGTTTCTTTATTTCAGCTTCTAACAAGTTTCTCTGCTAAGCCCCTTCAGCCCTGTATAGTCAGGACTGCAGTCACAGCAGAAGGAAACTTCTCTGACACAAGCAGGGTGCCTTTAGGACCCAGGAGCAGCACACTCCTTCCATGGACTAGTGCACTAGTGCAGGCATGGACGAGACAGGCAGGTGTGAGAGCAGCACAGAGGGGGCGTGGCTGCCAATAGCAAGGGAACCAGGCAGATCTGCTGCAGAAGATATATGAGGAAGTTTATTGTCTCTCTGCTTTCTTTAGAGTTTTAATAAGTGCTAACAAAGTGGCCAACCCCTTTAACCCTTAGACACGTGCGGCGGGCGTCATGGCCAGCAAGTCTCTGCTGTTTCTAACAGCAGAGACTTGCGGCTACTTACCCCGTACTTTTAAAATATATATAAAAAATTCCAATACGGCGAATTGTGTGGCGGAAAAAAGTGTCCAAATGGCGATTCGCTGTTTTTTGTCGCTTTTTTTCACCCCAGAATGGTATCAGTAAAAAATTCAGATCGCCCCACAAAAAATGAGCCCCCATACAGCTCCGTACACATAAATACCAAAAAGTTATAGGGGTCAAGATATGACAAAAAAAAAAAGGCCAACTTTAGAATTATTTTATCACTATCAAAACGCAGGAAAAACTATACATATTAGTTATCGCCGGATTCGTACTGACCAGTAGAATGAAAGTAACTGGTCAGTTTTAATGAACATCGTACGCTGTAAATAAGAAACCCGTAGAACTGTAGCGGAATAGCGTTTTTTTTTTTGCAATTTCACCCGATTTTTTTCCCACTACACCATATGCAATATTAAATGGTGGCGTTGGAAAGTACAACTTGTCACGCAAAAAACAAGCCCCCAAACAGCTATGTGAACAGAAAAATAAAACAGTTATGCCCCTTTCACACGAGCGGGAGACTCGCATGTCTCCCGCAACGCATCTACAGGGCTGGACTCTGACACTGACTGGGATCACATATAATGCTATTTGATCCCTGTCAGTGCCGAGTCCAGCCCTGTAGATGCGTTGCGGGAGACATGCGACTCTCCCGCTCGTGTGAAAGGGGCATTATGGCTGTTTGAAGGCAGGGAGCGCAAAACGAAAATGCATAACTGAAAAAACCTCCGGTACTGAAAGGGTTAAATAATTGAATATTTACTCAACCTTATAGACTGAAAGAAAAAATACAGAAATATTACAGTATATAGAGAAAAAAACCTTCTCACATCAGTGGCAACAGTCCATTGTATTAGGTTATGTTTTCTTTTTCCATGTGATTCTTTGTAGTTACATTGGAACAAAGCAATATTCTTAATTTTCCTGTAACTTTCGTTGTTTGCTTTAGCACGTAATTATTAAGACAACAGAGTGATCATGCTTGTGTAGTATCAAACCCTGCAGATCTGTCTTACATCATGACCGCTGCTGGCTATCCAGGTGGTTATCTCTGCAAGTTTTTCTTGCTCAATTTTCCTTCCAACCAAGCCGTGAAAGAGATAATTCACTTTGACAACATGTCCTATGTGTATGCAGCATATGTAAAGCCTGCAGTTATATTAGGACTGTTCAACCCAAGGCATCTTTTTTCTCTTTGAAGATTTTTTTCTTACATACCACAGGGCTATATATGTGATGTTAAATGTGTATAATGTTTAATTTGATCGCACTTGGTATTGAGTTCAGTGAGAATATAGTGATGCCTTGACCTCTGCAGTGATCAAATCCTGTACCCATAATATTAATGTAAAAACAATGCTTCGTTCCGAGAAGCACAAAAGTCGTCCATCAGGATATTAAGCCAGAGAAAAACCTGTGTATGATTAGTGAGAATCTAGTGATCAGTCCTGAAAAAAAAAAAGTTACATCAATCAGTCACGTATTTCTTCAGTAATCCTGGCAAATAGAATTATTTTCAGCTCTTAAAGGACATCTATTGGTGGATTTGTACCTATGAAACTGGCTGACCTGTTGGAGGTGCACTTGGCAGCTAAAGGCACTAGTCCCATGTTCACATTTGCTTGCATTGATGAGAAAAATGAAGTTTTAATATATACAAATGACCCTCTAGGAGCAATGGGGGCTACAACACAAGTCCCAGAAGAGTCCATTAGTCCTTAGGCTGATTTCACACAAGCGAGTTCAGCGCTTTGAACTCGCAGCATGTGTCTGCTGAAGCTCCCGTCCTGACCTCCCAGCACTGACTGGTCGCATAGCATTTATATTTAGAGATGAGCGAATCTTCAACGAATTTTTTAAAAGATTCACTACTGATAAGATTCGCTACGGTCCAAGTTGCGTTAAAAAATATTCGTTATTCTGGTTGTGTTCTGTGAACATTCCCGCGAATATGTACGCATGAGCGTACAAAGTGCGTACGAAGCTTTACCGTATTATTGTCTCGTGATTACATCGTACGTACTCACGCACTACGCTAGGCCCGCACAAATAATGAACATACAGTAAAAGTAGACTACTTAACTGAATACGTACGCATTAGCGTACAAATTATCAGAATCAACTATAAAGCCGAGTGATTCGGCATGCATGCTAGTATCTGCATTCCTGAACTAGGGGAGGCCTTTGAAGCACCAGAAATGGCAAAAGGCAAAGTGGATACAGCATGCATGTGGAACAAAACACCCCCTGATTATATGGAAGCCAAGTCTGGCACATAACAGGTAGGAAATAGTGTTAGGTTCCCATTCTGCAGAGATCACCTTGACGATTCGGTGAATGGGCTCAGATAATTTTGTACAAAATATATTTGCCAATAATCTCTAATTTATTAAACAAGCGTAGCATGAGCTTCAGAATACTCTATATCATTATGGCATTTTGTGCTTTATCTGGTTAGCGGTGTGCGGTTGCATTGTATGTATTTTCCTTTGACATGTATTTAGCCATAGCAACCAGCACCTGCACTCTGGGATGTGCTGACTGAAATTTCTCTTTTTTTAGCATTTTGTCAGTGTTATCGAATACATTCCAGAACTCTAATGGTTACATAGCATCGTAAATAAATATAATGCTATGCATCCTATCAGTGCTACATAGGTCAGGATGGGAGCTTCCGCAGACATGCTGCTATTTCAGCGCATTGAATTCGCTCGTATGAAGCCAGCCTTATATGATCAAAATAATGGGGTCATTTATGAAACTGGTGTAAAGTAGAACTGGCTTAGTTGCCCATAACAACCAATCAGATTCCACCTTTCATTTTTGATAACTCCTTTGGAACATGAAAGGAGTTATCTGATTGGTTGCTACGGGCAACTAACCCAGTTCTACTTTACCTCACTTTGATAAATGAGGCCACAGCTCTACTCCTCATTATATTTAACACTAATTATACACTATATAATGTATGTCTCTCTTTAGATTGTAAATTATAATGTAAATATTAATATTTAATATTGTGTTAATGTTATGTTAATATTTGTATTCTAATTTACATAAGGCAACAATTCACACAGTCTGTAGTGAATGAATGGTCACATGTTTAAGTTTCCTAGGGAAATAAAAAGTAAAGTGAAAAAAAAATTGTTCTTCAAATATAAAAGCATGAAAAAATTCAAATCACCCCCCCCCTTACCAATTTTATATAATGATAAGCATAACTGGTGTTGCTGCATCTGAAAATGTCCAAACTATTAAAATATAAAAGTATTTATAATGGTCGCCATTAGGCAAGATTTTTGGTCAACTTGCCCCTCACCCCCCAAAAAATTGAACACAATCTGATCAAAAAATCATGTTACTGCCCCAAAGTACAAATAAATCTACATCTCCTCCTGCAGAAAACAAGCCCTCACACATAATCTGTATGTAAAAAGTGATGGGGATCAGAATATGATGACACACACAATAATGGTAACATGTCAGCAGCAGCACATCTTTCCATTTTTCCTTTTTTACGATTTTCTTTTCATTTTCACACACATTATTTTTTCACATTTTCCAGCACACGATATTGTAAATTAAACTGTGTTAATATAAACTGTGTTTAATATCATGTTACTACATAGTAGAAAAAGGAAAGCACTCTGAAAATATTTTTTTTTTCAAGATTCACATCTTTCAGTGTAGATTTGGATGCTGTACATGGCCAATGTTAAAGAGGTTATACAGTGCTACAATATTTATGACCTTAGATGATCAATATCAGACATTGTATTTCTATTTACCATATAGATGATAGTAAGTGGCTCTCATTCATAAGCTGTGTTAGAAATTGTCTTTGTTAACATTACTTACATAAGACATATACGACATATGCCCTGAATCTTAGTTTTTTTACTTAATTAAAAATAAATCATTAAAGAGCAACTGCCATGGGGGCGAGTGCTGAGACCCCCACCGATTGGGGAAAAAGCACTCTCCTGAACAATATGCCCCTTCGGCAGTGAACATTTCTCTTTGAAGAGACTTGGAAAGGTAAAGGCAGACTCGCAGAGGGAGACTTAAAGGGGTTGGCCACGTTCTGGATACTTTTGGCCAATGTGTATGTAAGTTGACTATGTGAAAATTACTAATATAGCCTTTGATTTTCTGTGCTGTTTGTTTTATGTCCCCTTGTTGGGCAAATATTCTGTACTGTCCAAACAGTCCATGAGCAGCCATTTTATGGACAGGACCTCCATGTGGGCAGCACAAAAGACTTGGCCAAAAAGGGAGAATACTTTCTGAAATATAGGAATTGGTGGAAAATATCAACAACGATTATATTGGTAAGTGCCATAAATTCATTTGGTGCATCTTCAAAGGAGTTTCCAAGATTTTTAATATTCTATTTTCTGGATAGGCCATCAATGTCAGTTTGGCATGGGGGTCCAATACCTGGCACACCCTCAGATCAGCTGTTTCAGGGTAGCTCCGGCTTCAGGAGTTAGCGCCAGAACTACACAGCTCCATCTGTTGTGGAGTGGACAGATCTGGTAACTGCAACGCTGCAGCTACTGCTCTGTCCAATACGTACTATGAACGGAGCTGTGTAGTTCCTGTGTTGAATTGACACCAGAGCTACAACATAACAGCGGAGGTTTGAGGTGTCGGAACCCTGCTGATCTGATATTGATGTCCTATCCTGAGGATAGATCATCAGTATTACAATCCTACAATACCCCTTAACCACCTAACTATTCTGCCTGAGCTCAGCTTGGGCTGTGGGAAAAGTACTTAAAGAGGACCTTTCAATGGTCCTGACATTACAATATTAGTACCCGGCAGTGTAGGGATTTAGCCCTGTATGCTAATTAGTGGCATTGGTACAGGGAGGAGGAGACGGCAGTTTTTCTCAAACTCAAGGGGGCATCACAGCAAGGGAGAAAAAAAAGCTCACCTTCTTAGTCTTGTTTGAAAGCTGGCATTCAAGGCTTTCATACATGACCAAAATTACAGCATTAGTCCAAGCCAAACAGGAGAAATCATTGATAGAATTGGGAATTATCACAGGTAAAACCTGCTTTTACTTTCACTTTCAGCTGCATTCACTGCATCACGATTTCTAACGGTGATATCTGGCATTGGAAGCTTGGAATGTCAGCTTTCAAACAATACAAAGCCCATATCTCTAGGTGCCACCAAAACAGAGATATGAGCAGCTAAATCAGCCGCTCCCATAAGTCTGGAAGAGGAGGGGGGGCAGTTGCAGACCTGACAGCCTGCAGAGGTCCAGCTCTTGCAAAACTACAACTCTCAGCATGCCCGAACAGCCTGCAGCTATCAGCCTACAGCAAGGCATGGTGGGAGTTGTAGTTTTACAACAGCTGGAGGGCCGCAGGTTGGGCATCCCAGCTTTAGAGTATGGGTGACTTTGGGGTATGTGTGCCTTACATTTGGCTTTAGTTTTTCTTTAGCATTAATACACACTGTATAAAAGTGTGCCCACATGTTGAAGAATGAGAGTGATGTAGGTGTGGAGGTCTGTTTCACATGTCTCTTTAGATTTCGTTTTGCAATTTTACTTCCACATTTTGACTCCTGTGTGTGGGGGCTGACTTTTTATGTGTAAGCCATTGTTACATTTCATGTTATGGAATTGTCCCAAGCCGTCCCTGTGACAGGTGTTCTCATTCGGCACTTTGCACAGGTGCTTTTTCTGTGTGGGCGTGTTGTTGGGAATTCTGCCAAGCACAGCCATTTCTATAGTATTCCACAAACAGTCATAATCGGCGTGGGGGGAGGGTGTACTGTGTAAACAGATACAATCTGGGCAGCAAACAGAAGTGAGAAATTATAAGAAAGGTAGTTACAAGGTAGATATTTGTTTGCATTCCCTCATAGGCAAACAACCTACCGTATTTTTCGCTTTATAAGATGCACTTTTTCCCCCCCAAAAGTAGGGGGAAAATTGCGGTGCGTCTTATAAAGCGAATATAAGTGAGCGCTTCCATTATGGAAGCGCTCACTTGTATGTTTTAGCTGCGGCAACCCCATCAGACCTCAGATCAGCCCACCCAGCCTCATAACAATAAAATAAAAACCTCTCTTATCTGTCCTGCGCCGTGGCTCTGCTCCAGGGCCGGCGCTCCTCTGGCTTCCCGGGCCGGCGCTGCACTGTCCTGACTGCGTACAGCATCAGGACGTAGTGCGCACACTATGACCTGATGCTGCACGCAGTCAGGTGACAGTGCAGCGCCGGCCTTAGAAGCCAGAGGAGTGCCGGACCCGGAGCGGAGCCGTGGCGCAGGACAGGTAAGAGAGGTTTTTATTTTATTGTTATGGGCCTGGGTGGGCTGATCTGAGGTCTGATGGGGGCACACTGGGCTGATCTGAGGTCTGATGGGGGCACAATGGGCTGATCTGAGGTCTGTTGGGGGCCCACTGGGCTGATCTGAGGTCTGATGGGGCACACTGGGCTGTTCTGAGGTCTGATGGGGACACACTGGGCTGATCTGAGGTCTGATGGGGGCACAATGGACTGATTTGAGGTCTGATGGGGGCACACTGAGCTGATCTGAGGTCTGATGGGGGCACACTGGGCTAATCTGAGGTCTAATGTGATGTCCTGAAATTTATGGGGTGTCTGATATGAGGTCTGATGAAAAATATTTTTTTTCTCATTTTCCTACTCTAAAATCTGGGGTGCGTCTTATCTTCGGGTGCGTCTTATAAAGCGAAAAATACGGTAAGTATGGTGCCCCATATCAGTAGTTAAAGGGAGTCTGTTAGTTTTGGCCAAATTAAACTGCTAATAGCATGAGAGAGGGGCTTAAAAGAACAGGGCACACATATCTTTTGTGGCGATTTTCTCAGTAGTAGTGTGAATATGACATTTTATTCTGCCAGATTCTGCTTTTGTAAGGGCCCAGGCCAAAGCTTCACTGTGAAGTGCTCTCTTCATAAAGCTGCATGCACATGACCAATTAAAGTATATGGAACTATTCACAAGCCATCAAAAAATAGGACATGTCTTATTTTTGGCCATTTTCACTGCCAGACAGACCCCATTTAAATGAATGGGGCCATTTAGATAGCAGTGCATCCTTCTATTGGTCAATAAAAATGGGTACACTGTGAAAAAGTGCCTTTCAGGAGTTAAAATAATAATTGCTCATCTCATCTACTTGCACATGCTGGAACACTCGCTGCTCACTTTAAGCAGCAGGACCAGCCTTCCCAGATTTTCACTACAGATTTTCTTCTTTCATAATGAGGGATGAAATCCACTGCAGAATCCACATTATTCATACAAATAGTGCTGTGCATTTGCAATGGATCTGTTGAAATATCTGTCCCATTTGCAGGTTGACTTAAAAGGGGTCCTCCGGCATTAAGGACATTTTAAAAAGTGCCTGCAGCCATCCTCACTAAGCTGAAGAGTCATACTTACCCGATGCTCTGCTCCTCCATGCTGGCTCTGGTTGCGGGCCTCGAAGTGTTTACATCTGGTGCAGCATGGACATGCAGCCCTTACGAAGGGGACTTTGTTCCTCTGAGGCCTGCTCTTTTATTGTTATTAAATGCAGCCCTTACTAAGAGGACTGCGTTCCTTTGAGGCCCGCCCTTTTATTGTTATTAAATGCAGGCCTTACTAAGGGGACTGTGTTCCTCTGAGGCATGCTTTTTTATTGTCATTAAATGCAGCCCTTACTAAGGGGACTGTGTTCCTCTGAGACCTGCCCTTTTATTGTTATTAAATGCAGCCCTTACTAAGGGGACTGTGTTCCTCTGAGACCCGCTCTTTTATTGTTATTAAATGCAGCCCTTACTAAGGGGACTGTGTTCCTCTGAGACCCGCTCTTTTATTGTTAATAAATTCAGCCCTTACTAAGGGGACTGCATTCCTCTGAGGCACACTTTTTTTTATTGTTATTAAATTCAGCTCATACTAAGGGGACTGCGTTCCTCTGAGGCACGCTTTTTTATTGTTATTAAATGCAGCCCTTACTTAAAGGACAGCATTGCTATGAGGCCTGCTATTTTATTGGTAATAAATTCAGCCCTTACGAAGGGGACTGCATTCCTCTGAGGCACACTTTTTTATTGTTATTAAATGCAGCTCATACTAAGGGGACTGTTCCTCTGAGGCACGCTTTTTTATTGTTATTAAATGCAGCCCCTACTAAGAGGACAGCATTGCTATGAGGCCTGCTATTTTATTGGTAATAAATTCAGCCCTTACGAAGGGGACTGCGTTCCTCTGAGGTCCACTCTTTTATTGTTATTAAATGGAGTTCTTACTAAGGGGACTGTGTTCCTCTAAGGCCTGCTCTTTTAAACTGCAATCCTTACTACAATGGCGTTCCTTGCCATGGCTCCACGAGGCTCTCCAGTTCTTGCATAGCACACCATTTTATCACTGCGCAGTGTAAGTATATGCGCCTCACAGCCAATCAGATTAGCCACCAATCTGATTGGCTGTTAAACTCATAGCAGTGACATATGCGCGTCGTGCTATGTGGGAACTGGAGTGCCACTCCAGAACGGGCCGCATGAAGCAGCTTTGCGAGCCGTAGGTTAGGCACTACTGGTCTAGATTGTTCCTGTCCCCTGCATAATACAAACTCTGCATAGTGTTGTCATGGTGTTGACATAGGCCATTGATATCTATTGGTTTTGGGGAATTTAACTTGCTGCGAGTCAGCTGGAGGGTCTAGCTTTCATTTATTGTTTTTTACCCAAGCCTAGCTGCAGCTGTGCATGGTACTGAAGCTCACAGCAGTTCAGTCTCATTGAAGTAAATGGGACAAGCTGCTGTTAGCGATGGTTTTCAAGTTCGGCGTACAAGGTTCGGGTTATCTAAGAATTCCGTCATGGATTCCGTGGTAGCGGAATCCAGAATTCTTAGATAACCCGAACCTAAACCTTGTACACTGAACTTGAAAACAGAAGTTCGCTCAACACTAGCTGCAGTCTATGCATAACCACAACCAAATATGTGGTGATTTGGTTTTGATTCCATAGACTAATATACTTTGTGGTTTGAAAAATGACCTCAGTTCATGAAGTTTAACCAGCTGAAACAAAAGAAATACAGATACCAGAGGCCCAATTTGCCATAAAATGAAAAAAAGTACTTCCTATCTCCTGATAGCAATTGGACAGATATCTGGATGTTGTGTTTTGCAAGGTAGGCATCAAACACGTTAATACTATCCATACTTTCAGCCATTATCAAATTCTCATGTTCGGACAGAGTGAATGGGACTGAGCTGTGCCTAGGCCATGTGACCAGTGAACTTGACATCACATGGTTTAGGTAGAGGCCTAAACGCCCATGGAGAGCCTCGGCCTCTTTATACAGATGATCGCCATTATATGATCGCTTTATACAGATGACACCAACTTTTATGGTCCCATTGCCATGACTTGTAAAGAGTTTCAGCATACTTCTTTTTTCAAGGCACAGTACAGGGATGGAACAAGTGTGTTGATTTCATATTTGGTTTGACTTGTCTCTGCTGGCGAGATCTCAGGTTCCGGACCATCACTGTTCAGAAATTGTGTTTAAAATGGCCTCAAGTCACCTCAGTGCGGACAGTTTTGCAAAAGGAACTAAAATCATTGTGGTTTTCTACCACGTGCCTTACGTTTTTGTGTATTTGTTGTTGTCTTTTTGTGTTTTTTTTTAGTGTAAATTTGTTCTGGTCTCTAAATCGAGTTTACTCTCAGCAATGGCAAAATTGTATTTTATTAAGACAAGTGTACAAGTATAGCATGAATACATGTACAATAGCATGAATAGCAAGAATAAATGTGTTTAAGTTGATTTGTCATTTACACTTCAACATTTTTATTCATTTTAGAACCAGTGCCATGTGTCTTTAATAAAATACAAAAGTGCTTGCAATAGACTAAGGGTGCTGGCACACAGTGCAGTTCTGACATGCATTCAGGATGCAGTTTTTTATTGTAGCTAGCTTAAATTAATTAAATCATTCCCACTATGCAGAACACCAGGGTTTAACAAGGCTGCTAAACTAAAAACTGCATCCTGACTGCAGGTCACAACTGCACCGTGTGCCAGCACCCTAAGGCCCCTTTCAGACGAGCGAGTTCCACACTCTGTACTCACAACGTGAGTGTGCAGCAGCTCCCATCCTGACCTCCCAGCACTGCCGAGTCGCATAGCATTATATTGGTTTGTGGTGCTATATAACCCTTACTGTTCTGGAATGTTTTGGATAACACTGACCACATTATGTCTGTGTTATAAAATACATTCCAGAACTGTAAGGGTTACATTGCATCATAAATCAATATAATGATATTTGACCCCCCGTCAGGACGGGAGCTGCTGCATACTCATGCTGTTAGTCCAGTAGAGTGTGGAACTCACTAGTCTGAAAGGGACCTAAGGGTAAGAACATACAGCCTGGATGTACAGTCATGGCCAAAAGTTTTGAGAATGACACAAATATATATATATATTTTCACATGATCTGCTGCCCTCTGGTTTTTATGTGTGTTTGTCAGATGTTTTTATCACATACAGAAATATAATTGCAATCATATTATGAGTAACAAAAGCTCAATGGGATTAAGATCTGGGGAGTTTCCAGGCCATGGACCCAAAATCTCTATGTTTTGTTCCCTGAGCCATTTAGTTATCACCTTTGCTTTATGGCAAGGTGCTCCATCATGCTGGAAAAGGCATTGTTGATCGCCAAACTGCTCTTGGACGGTTGGGAGAAGTTGCTCTCGGAGGACATTCTGGTACCATTCTTTATTCATGGCTGTGTTTTTAGGCAAGACTGTGAGAGAGCCGATTCCCTTGGCTGAGAAGCAACCCCACACATGAATGGTTTCAGGATGCTTTACAGTTGGCATGAGACAAGACTGGTGGTAGCGCTCACCTCGTCTTCTCCGAATAAGCTGTTTTCCAGATGTCCCAAACAATCGAAAAGGGGATTCATCAGAGAAAATGACTTTACCCCAGTCCTCAGCAGTCCACTCCCTGTACCTTTTGCAGAATATCAGTCTGTCCCTGATGTTTTTTCTGGAGAGAAGTGGCTTCTTTGCTGCCCTCCTTGAGACCAGGCCTTGCTCCAAGAGTCTCCGCCTCATAGTGCGTGAGGATGCACTCACACCTGCCTGCTGCCATTCCTGAGCAAGCTCTGCACTGCTGGTAGCCCGATCCCGCAGCTGAAACACTTTTAAGAGACGGTCCTGGCGCTTGCTGGTCTTTCTTGGGCGCCCTGGAGCATTTTTGGCAACAATGGAACCTCTCTCCTTGAAGTTCTTGATGATGCGATAGATTGTTGACTGAGGTGCAATCTTTCTAGCTGCGATACTCTTCCCTGTTAGGCCATTTTTGTGCAGTGCAATGATGACTGCACGTGTTTCTTTAGAGATAACCATGGTTAACAGAAGAGAAACAATGATGCCAAGCACCAGCCTCCTTTTAAAGTGTCCAGTGGTGTCATTCTTACTTAATCATGACAGATTGATCTCCAGCCCTGTCCTCATCAACACCCACACCTGTGTTAATGGAGCAATCACTGAAACGATGTTAGCTGGTTCTTTTAAGGCAGGGCTGCAATGATGTTGAAATGTGTTTTGGGGGATAAAGTTCATTTTCTAGGCAAATATTGACTTTGCAAGTAATTGCTGTTAAGCTGATCACTCTTTATAACATTCTGGAGTATATGCAAATTGCCATTATAAAAACTGAAGCAGTAGACTTTGTAAAAATTAATATTTGTATCATTCTCAAAACTTTTGGCCATGACTGTACATGCGGTCATAACTTCTCTCACTTGTAGTGGACACTGGCTGCATGATGTTGCAGCTTAAAAATGGACTTCCATGTCCAAAATTTGCTGGTTATTACATTGGTGAGCTCTAATATACCCTGCACAATTTTTGTGTAATTTGTATAAAGTGATATCCCTCTATAGTTCTGTGCATGTCTGGATGTATTTGTGACCTGTGACATTGAACACTCTTGAAAAGTGAGCTTCATGTATCAGCAAAATTGTAATAATGTTTTACTGCAATCATTTCTTTATTAGAAATAATTAAAATCAACTTGGCTTTCTCTAGACTTGCAGTTCTGTAGAGGCGCCCTCAGAGCCCACAAAGGTATTGTTTCCCAGGTCAAATGCCACTAGAATTGACCTTCACTTGCTACCAGTGTCCAGAATGCCTAACATCCAGTTAGAGTAATGTAAATCTTAAACTGGCCATACACATTAGTCTTTTGTCGGATGAACCCGCCAAGAATTGAGGGTTGGGGATCGGCTGACACTCTAATGTGTGTGGGGAGCTCCCGGCTCTCCCCGACTCACTGAAGAATCATATTAAATGCCGCCCATAGAAGGTTATGTTGATTGGAGGGGTGGCTAGGAATGAGCTGCAGTGATACAGAAGAGGTTAAAAAAAGCTGAATTAAAGAGACTCGCATGCTGCCCATAAAAGTATGCATAGGGAAGAATGCTGCTAGAGGGATATATAGGCATTTTTATGATAAGATATATGACAAAGTTTCCTCTACGCACCTGTGCTATTGATATATCAGAAGTTTGTTGCAATGATAGTGACCATTTTATTTCTCATGAGGCAGCACTGTATAAAAATTTAAAAAAAAAATGCTTCCTTCTGGGTTCCCGAACAGATTAATCTGATTATTCGTAGGACCTTGTTAGCAGGACATTATGTGATCAGCTTATCTTATGTGGAAGGCTTCTGCCAAAAATGAATTGTCCACAGCAGACAACTTTTTTAAAACTGATGATTAACATTTTTTTTATTTGGGGTGAAGGAGCTTTTCAAACAGTAGAACTATATTATTTGACTTGCAAGCTTATATGCAAATGATACCTGGTTATCGCATGGATCATGCATCTAAGCACAAAGGTGAATTGCTTATAAATCTTAACTCTGTTATTTTTAAAGGAGCATAATTAATCCATTTTGCATGACATTTAGGAACCATTCTCAATTACTAGTTACATGATTTACATTAAGTTGCAAAACCGTTTCCCTGAACTTGGATAAAGTATTAGTTATAAAGCCAAACCTGCTTTTACTGTTACATAAATTGCTTTTCTCGTGAACTTTTATCTCTGTCTAGCAAAAGCTGTAGTAAACAATCATTTTGACAGGACTGTGGTTTTCTCATGATGCAAGCAGAAATATATTGTGAAAAAATAAGAATAATGTACTGGTTGTGTTAACCAACACCACTACTTGTTGTAAAGGTGTTAAGCAATCCTCTCCACAACCTACATTTCTTAAATGAGTTGCCTCATACTAGTATTTTTTTCTATTCAGACACTACCTACATGCTAGGTTTATTCCTCTTTACTAAAATACAACAGTTGTAAAGAAGGCCCAAGGTCAGCCTGCACATATTGTAAAGTACAGGTCTGGCAACCATCTGAGGAGGGGGCTTAACAATTTCTTGTCCTTCTGCAGACAGGGAAGAGGAGGAAGGCTCCTACTCCAGTCAGTTGTCGTATAGCCAGACACAGGACTCTAAGGACGAGCGGAGAAATAGCTGATCTCTTGAGACCCAGAAAAAAAAACTTCTTTACCTTTTTCTTATTTTTGATTGTGATGTGAGAGAATATAGTGTAAAGAGGAAGATTAGAGAAAGAACAGTTGGGATATTGTTTTTATTTTTGTGTTTAGTGTTCATTTCAGTATAGTAATGTTCTTACTACTGTATTCTTCTAATGGATGCTGGCAGCCAAAGAGCCACGGTGTGGCTTTCAGTCCCTAGTTTTTAACTAAAGAACATCTTTAAATGTCTACTCAAATAAAAAATGTATTATCAAAAGTAAATATAATATAATGGGGGCATTCCTGTTCACACTAGCATCAAGGATGTTACTAATATGGATTATGAATCCTAATATCTTTAAAGTGTAACTGGTTCAATTCATTTTTAATATAGTGCAGGGACAGTGGTGTTAAACATTTTTGTAATTTACTGTACTTTATTACTGAAAGATGTTTATTTGTACAAGAAAACAGAGTTTCTTAGCAACACTCTTAACTGAACATTGCTAACAAGAATCTGTCTTCAGTATTCTACAGAGCGCTGAAGACACCTGTGTGTAACATACAGCCTGCCTCTTATCACTACCCCAGCTACTGCCTAGCTATATGTGCCCTATCTCTGCTGTGTCCATCCCTAACTGACTTGTTTGCAGCTTTACTAGTCTTGCTGTCTTCCCTCCACTTCTCTCTTAGTAAGTACAGGGAACAAAAGTAACAAAAAGACAAACGTCCATCCAGTTCAGCCTGTTATCCTGCAAGTTGATCCAGAGGAAGGCAAAAATAACCCCTCATGAGATCAAAGCCAATTCTCCTCGTTTTAGGGGAAAAATTCCTTTCCAACTCCAATCAGGCAATCAGAATTACTCCCTGGATCAACGACCCATCTCTAGTAACTTTAACCTGTAATATTATTACACTCCAGAAATACATCCAGGCCTCTCTTGAACTCTTTTAGTGAACTTACTATCACCACCTCCTCAGGCAGAGAGTTCCATAGTCTCACTGCTCTTACCGTAAAGAATCCTATTCTATGTTTATGTAGTGGTGACACAAAGAGGGAGATTTATCAAAACTGGTGTAAAGGAAAACTGGCATGGTTACCCATAGCAACCAGATTCCACCTTTCATTTTTCAAAGTTCCTTTGGAAAATGAAAGGAGGAATCTGATTGGTTGCCATGGACAACTAACCAGTTTTCCTTTGCACTAGTTTTGATAACTCTTCCCCTAAGTGTACAGTAAGTTAGCATACTTATGGTCCGTGCAGTACACTGCAGTCTCGCTCCTGTCCCTATCTCCCAAGCAAGGGAGACATTGGAAAGAAACTTAGAGGAGTGGAGCTGCAGCATGAAATGTTGCATGTGCGCTTGGCAGCTGAAGGCATCTGTGTTGGTCCCATGTTCATATGTGTATAATGATTCCAATAGCCAAAGGCTATCTAATTCTGTTTGTGGCCTCTTTATTTTACCAAATTATAAAAAGTAACTTTTATTTATATCATAGTTAAAATTTGTGACATAACACAAAAATAAAGAAAAACAAAAGTTATATATACACTTATAGTGCCTATCCAAATAAATTGTGAATAATTTAAAAAAAAAGATAGAGAATAAGCATGGGTGTTTTTTTACTTTGTGTTTTTTTTCATTAATCCCTTTTATTATCACACACTATTAGTCGGCGCAGGGGTCTACTTATTAGATTGGTGTCTCCTAGAAAATATTGAGATCCAGTTTTTATGGTGTTAAAATTCTTCACACTAAATTCTCTGAATGTTTTTTCAGGGTACTGATTAACTTAGTTTAGTGAATATTACGTTTTCACATATGTATGTTTTTTCTGTTTAATTACTAGGTTTGTATTCTCACTCCTCTCCTCTCTATCTGAGGGAGGGAGAAAGACACTAAATATTCAGCGTTATCTAAGATGTCTATTTGAATACATCTTAGTTACCCTTTCATATAGATATCTTTTTTCTAGGGAACACCAGTCCCCCCTACCGCCTTATATTATCGGTTGTATTGACCCTACTAGACGGCTGAGAGGCGTCTGCAGTACGTCTCCCAGCACTCTGTCTTAAGCCCAGCTAATTCTCAGATTTAAAATAAACTATCTAGTGCTCCCCCGACATGTTTCGCCAACTACATGGTGTCCTCAGGGGTACCGGAGCAACTAAGCTGAGCGCTCCGTTTCACTAGTTATTTATGATGGGAGAGAGACCTCCTTCTCACTCCTCCTCGAATCGTAGCGCCCAGGTTAGACAGCTCTATTAGACAATTCCACACGGAGATTAGCACTCTTTATTACCTGTATAGGTGGATTGTTGAGTGATGTCAGGGTGCAGGGTTTCGCTTCACCCAGCTTCCCGCACTGATCAGCTGTGCGGCTTGGTTCTGCACTGCGCATGTCTTAACTCATAGACTCTAAGTCTCTTCCATCACCGTAGGACTGCGCATGTCTTGGGTGATAGACTCTGAAGCACCTTATTCATCAAGACTGCGCATGTTCTCAGTGACAGACTCCAAAACACTTTATTTCAAACACTTTTCCAGTATTTACAGCAGGTTCTTATGGATAGTCCACAGTATATCATCTTATGGATAGTCCAACTACTTTATAATACGCATGCTGCTTTATGATTTTATTACAGGATGTTTTGGATTGTTAATATTTATTCTGCTTTTATAAATTTATTTAACACACTTATCATTGTGTAGGAGGTTTTTTACCTAGGCTGTCAATCCACAAGTCATTTGGTAGTTGCTTTCATCTTGTTATTTATTAACTTATTTTTCTTTTCCAATTATTTACCTTATCTTCAATATATTATTTTAAACAGTATTACTTCCTTATTTCAAACTTATAAAGATTAATTAAATAAAGGCTGAAAAGGAGAAGCCTTCATTAAGGCCTATTGGGCTTATTGTATTAAGCCTGTAAATCCATTTGGCCTCCATTTTCAATCATTTATTGTCCAGGTTCCCTCCTCTTGGGCCTAAGGAACCTTTTTCTATCCCCCAGAATTTCAAGGAATTCACATCATTGTTATGATAATATCTTAAATGTCTCGCTATTGCCGTATCTTTTTTTGTTTCTATTGCACTTAAATGTCCCGATATCCGCCTTCTCAGCTCTTGGGTGGTTTTGCCCACGTACAGTTTTGGACATGGGCATTTAGCAATATAGACTACACCTTGTGTTTTACAAGTTATTAATTCTCTAATCTCATAAGTTTTACCATCAAAGGGGTTACTAAACGATTGCCTTTGGCTATTGGAATCATTATATGCTAAATATATTCTGGGCCGATAAGGGTCTATTATATTAACTTATGTTCATATGTGCCCACATTGCTGAGAAAACTGATGTTTTAATATGTGCAAATGAGCCTCTAGGATTAACAGGGGCGTTATCGTTACACCTAGAGGTTTTGCTCTCTCTGCAACTGCTGCACCCTTTCCACTTTGATTGACATGGCCAGGCAGGGAACACATCATCATGCCTGGCCCTGTCATTCAAAATGGAAAGGGCACAGCATGGCAAAGAAGCAGAGCCTCTAGGTATAACTGTGCCCCTTTGCTCCCAGAGGTGGGCACATGTGAATATGGGACGAACACAGATGCCTTCAGCTGCCAAGTGCACATGTAACAGGTCAGACGGTACAAATCTGCTGACAGATGCCCTTTATCATTCCAAGCTTGTGTAGATTTTATAACTTTATTATTTTGTACTTTTTTAAATACAGCACCTGTTCCTCTGTTATGGATCATGTAAATATATTTAAAAGGGATGTGTTTTGAATGAGTATGACCATTATGACATGAGAGTTAGCCTTGTATTCTATTTAGATTACAAGGTATTTCCATTCTGTTGTTATTGTGAAAGTATAAGAGAAAAGTTTGCATTTTCTATAGCAGCATACATATGCAAAAACTTTGTATGACTGTGAGATTATCACATATTCCATGCAGAGAAATTAAAATGAACAGGGTGTTAGCGGAGGCCCAGTTGACAGAAATTGATGTTGATGCACTGAATACATTGAATTCTAACTTTTATTTAGATTTCATCATTCTCTGCATTACTATAACATGTGACTAATTCTCGCCTAAGAAACTTCACCCAAAAGAGATCTTGTTCTCTACATAATCAGGTGGCAGATATTGTAGAAACTGAATCAATAAACTTTTTAGAGTCGCTAAAAGTAGCAGCCACCACATTGGTTCTGCCATTCTGTGTGGTTTTCCAATGGACTAGTATTGTCAGTTGATTATTTAGTTGATAATGACCATATGGTTTTGCAAATTCAGGGTGGCAGTACACATTCAAGTTTTCCAGTGTAGTTTTGAAGCTAAAACTTGGAGGGGATGCAAAAAAAGAGAAGTAGAATCTTTCCTATATACTTTCGCTCCTTTTGTAGTAACGTCAATTGTGCAGGAGACCACAAAATTGGACTTGACATATAGTAATCATCTTTCCTAACCGTGCCTCTTGTACTAAGATGCCCCCAGGACTGTAGTAGAACTGAATTTCATAACAAGCGGACAGTCACAAAGCATGTGTCAAGGTTTTCAGAAAACAAAGTCCTAAAATTAATTTACCAGTAGAAGACAGGAACTAAATGATGATGGCAACGGAAGTGGATGGAAGTGGTATGGCATACACGCAGATAGTGGATGAATAACAGCGAACAGAAATTGAGCAATACTAAACTTGGCCCTATCTGAGCTGAACCCAGCAAATAACCCATGCCAACAGAAAAGTATAACACCAAAAAAAAATCACAAATACCGCAAACACATTAACCTCCAGATACCAGAATACAAGGTAAAACATACTTAAGTGGAGCAAGATCTGAACAGAACCTGGAAGAAAATGCATGTGGCAAACAATATACGGTACCCAACAACCAAAATGGAGTGTGGCCTAAATAAGTAAATGCCCGCAATCAGCAATTCCACCCTAATTAATCAAGCCGAGCTAGGTGATAAACAAACCCAAATTAATATAGGTGAAAATGAAGAAGGAAATTCCTGCTTGTATCACCTTTATTATCCACACCTGGTTTTATCTTCAAAATCTGACCTGTACTGGCACCCTTACCCAAAAAACTGTGTGGTCTATTACAAGTGGGTCCCTATACTAGTTTGATGTAGTATGTTGACCACCGCTGCAATACAGCACGTTGACCTCCTTGGCAATGGGCCACACCAACCCACAGGCACAATATTACAGCAGCACTGCACCATGTGAACAGACCTCAAAAGCTCACCTTTACATGTGGTCTCAGAAACCAGACTGAGAGACCAAGTGGGTACAATTAACGCTTTAGCAGTCTCCTGATAAAGCCTCATTCACACGTCAGTGTTTCACGGACGTGTGCTGTACGTGTTCTCCGCTGACAGCACACGTCCCCATTCATTTGAATGTGTGTATTCAGACATCCGTGTTTCATCACTGTCAGTGGTTCAGTTTTTTTTAGCACGGATGCATGTCCTATCTTGATCTGTGTTCCCGGATCCCTCACGCCGATTATAGTCAATGAGTCCGTCAAAAACCACGGACCCCTCACGGATGTGATCTGTTTTGAATCTGTGTTTCACTGATCATTAAGAAGAGATGCTTTGAAAATTATTTTTCAGCTGTTCAGTGTCAGTAAAACACAGATGCAACACGGACAGCAAAAAACGGACACACGGACCCAACACGTATCCTTCACGGACAGCTTCACGGATGCCTCACAGACCACCTGCTCACGGATTTGAGCATGGACACGGACGTCTGAATGAGGCTTAAGGGTTAATAACTGCTTGCTTTCATTCTGCAAGTGTGATCTATTGGGAGAAATTGATAACTCTCCTCACTCCAGTGTTCTGGTGTCAAAAAAACGTCACAAACCTTGCTTGCAACTTAAATTTAGGCGCAATTGGCATTTTTACACAGCCCTCGCCACTTTGCTGAGAAGGGGCCATGGTGAGGGAGGGGCCTGGGCCAGCGGGCAAGCACATTTATTTATTTTTTCCACTAATTTTCTGGCTTAAAGCGGTATTCCAGTTACCATAAATATAAGTTATGTTTTAGACTAATTCATCATCAATAATTACCTAATATAATGTCAATTTCACATATTTACTGTTCAGTAGTAATAAAAGTAGTTTTCTTCCTCTGCTACCCACTGTGTTTCCTCGACCTGTAGTTCTGAGCCTTTGTTAGGTCAAGCATGCTCAGTGTGTTGCTATCAGTTCTCTAGATAAATGTCAGTGTGCTGGTGATTACTGAGTAGAGGGGGCGTGACTGGAATATCAGGCAGCCAATCCGTAATCATCAACACTCATGAACAAGCAGAAGCTCACAGCAGGAAAGCTAGGGATTGTGGGGATTGTAGTTTTGTGAGGGAGGATCAGGAGCCATGATACTGTCAGTGTGTTGCAGGCTAGATTAATGGACTAATAAGTTCTGGTTATATGTACAGGTATGGGTTCTGGTTGGGTCACAGCTTGCAGCTTTAATGCAGTTTTGAAAAAATTAAGTTACTTTACCGGAATACCCCTTTAACTGAAGACTGAAATCTATGCCAGCTCCTAGCTGGTGTAGATATCAATTAGGAGAATGGACTGCCAGAGGAGGTGCCAAAGGTGTGCTCCTTGTCATAAACTGGGTGCCTTGTCTGCTAGTATTAATTAATATTTGTTTCTTGCGACTGTCCAGTTGTTGTGCAGTTCAGCCGTCCTGTAAGTCATAGTGGTTTGTGAGTACCAAGAGACACTGTTAATTCTTGGGAAATGGAGAAGTCCAGTTTTGCAGTCTTATAAAGATGTGTATATGAGGAATAATACTATTTCTGACCAGTCTGTCACTTTTATTTATAATTTATCACCAGTTTTCACCCTGAAGGCTCCATATCTAATTGTCAGTTTTCCCTGAGCTCAGCTTTAGAGTGGGCAGAGACTAGCTGCTGTTTTGTATCCCATTTATTGTGCATACAAAGAAGATGAGATGCTGGTCCCTCCTCTTTCTGTAGCACACCATCAGAAGCACCAGCAACTTGGAGGACATTATTTAGCGGTGCTGAGTAGTGTAGCTGTGTATTTAGCATTGGGGTGAAGCAGCAAGACACTTGCTGTTAAGCAGCTGTCTCTGAGTGTGCCTGAGCCTCTCTCAGCAGAATTACTCTCCTCCTCATCAACCTACCCTGTCCATAGTCTTTTATGGGCAGCAGCTGTAATCTGATTCCTCAGCAGGCAAGATCAGAAAGTACTCAGATAATATTAAAGAGGACCTGTCACCTCTCCTGACATGTCTGTTTTAATAACTTCATGCATTCCCCATGTAATGACAATTCTGGAGCATCTATTCATATGTTTGTATGTTGTGCCATTCCTTTATTATTTGTACTAGAAGTTATGAATGAATTACTAGCAGTCTGCAGTAAGGGTTACAGAGGGGTGGTAACTAGTTGGGGGGGTGTACATGCACACTCTGAAAATGGCAGCACTGATTGGATAGAATCAGTCTGTACAGGTACACACCCCCAACTGGTTACCTCCCCTCTGTACCCTTACTGCAAACTGCTAGCAATTCATTCATAACTTCTAGTAGAAATAAAAGAGGAGCGGCACAACATGGAGCCATAAGAATAGATGTTCCAGAATTGTGATTACATGGGGAATGTATGAAGATATTAAAACAGGCCTGTCAGGAGTGGTGAAAGGTCCTCTTTAAACAATAGGTCATTTTTGGATCACCTATACCCTTTAAAGCTTTACAGCCTAAATTTTACTTTGGTAGATCATTTAAAGAAGAACTCCCGCAAAAATGTTTATTCTCTGAACTGTTAGAAAGGTGCATGATGTAATCTATAGTGAATGCAATCTTCTTATCAGAGACTGCATTTCTGAGTTAGGCTACTTTCACACTAGCGTTTTAAAATTCCGGTATTGAGTTCCGTCATAGGGGCTCAATACCGGAATAAAACGCTTCAGTTTTGTCCCCATTCATTGTCAATGGGGACAAAACTGAACTGAAGACAACGGAATGCTCCTGAAAGCATTCCGTTCCGTCTTCAGACCGGAGAACAAACCGCAGCATGCTGCGGTTTGCTCTCCGGTCCAGGCATCCGCACCAAGACGGATCCGGAATGACCCCCAATGCAAGTCAATGGGGGTGGATCCGTCTGGTGTGACCATAATGGTAACCGGATCCGCCCTCCATTGACTTTCAATGGAGTCCATTACGGATCCGGCTACACATAGACACATACAGACACAAACATAAACATACACACACATATAGACATACAAACACACATACATACTTACATGCGTCAGGGACAGGAGGGCTCACACAGGTCACGATTCCCACAGCGCCCTCTGCTGGGCGCCTGGTGGAATCGTCATGATTCCACCAGGCGCCCAGCAGAGGGCGCTGTGCGGAATCGGGACCTGTGTGAGCCGTCCTGTCCCTGACGCTCCGAAGACCTGCCGGGGAGCATGTAAGTATGTATGTGTGTTTGTATGTCTATATGTGTGTGTATGTTTATGTTTATGTGTATGTATGTACTGTGTGACATGTGTGGGGCCGGAGCGCGGTTCCGGCTCCACACATGTCACTGCGGCAGGCCTGATCCGGCAGCACCCTTCACCTGCCGGATCAGGCCTGCCGCCAGTGTGAAACAGCCCTTATCCCCTCTCTTCTCTTCTAATTGTAGCTGGGTCATGTTACCAACTCCCTGACCTCCAACTGACCCAGGACAGGAAGCCAGTCACTTCTGTATTCATTCCTATGAGACTGAAAGTGAGGCTCCCATAGGAATGCATATAAATTGACTTCCTGTCCACACATAAGATGCTGTATGAGTTGGTGAGTCTGATTGCTGGTCACATGACACAGATGAGAAACATCAGGGAGATATAACTCACAAAGACAGCCATTGGTAAGAAAATGACATTCACTACAAATTACATCATGTACATTTCTAGCAGAACATGGAATACATTTTTTTGCAAGAGTTCTTTAATCTTTGTTTTGCTGCATGTGATGACAGTTTCACCCATAAAATTCATAGAAAAATAAAAATTACCGTACTAATATAGTGGACTTCTTATGTTTCTGCATGATTATAACACTGTACTTCCATATAGTATGGCACTAATATTTTCTATAAAGAACTTGAGTTTTTGGGCCCCTCAGGATGACTAGGTTCATAATCTTGAATCTCTAATGACAGCTTCTGTACTTGCACCACTGTATGATTTGATATTTTCTTTTAAGATTGTGGTTTTAACTCTTATTTTACAAAGACTAAATATGATATCTAAAAGTGATGTTTTTGAATTGGTAGGAAAAAACTTATAGACTACAGATATCAAATATTCTTTATTTTTATTCTGCTTTTTACAGAGTGGATCCAGTGGCTTGCTACCTGCCCCTTCTTTGTTGTCACCTCACTCTAAACTCAGACTTACTGGAACATCCAGCACTCAATTGCAGCCCCTTGGTTCCAAGACATATGGTAAGACTACTTCATTCTGGGACATTGTTATGGTTATCATTATGAAAAAAGAATTATTGTTGAAGGGGTTGTCTGAGATTTTGATATTGATGGTGTATCCTCAGGATAGGCCATCAATAGCAGATCGGTATGGGTCCAATTCCCAGAACCTCTGCCAATCACCTCTGGTCAGGATTGCGACCTGTTCCTAGGCCAATGACATCATGTTCATCTGTCACACGGCCTAGTCGTAGCTCAGTCCAATTCAAGTGATTTGGGCTGAGCTGCAGTACCCAGCACAGCTACTGTCCAGTGGTTGGCAGCCTTCTCAAACAGCTGAAGGGCAGTGGTGCCAGGTGTCATTCTGAGGATGAGGATAGCTCATCAATATTAAACATCCAGAAAACCCCTCTAATAATCTAAGAATTATATAATTGGTTCCAATAGTTTGTGTTTTCTTTTTTATAAAATCTTTAAGAAATAGAAAATATGAAGTTTAATTATTGTTATTACAATGTTTTGCATACATCCATAGCTATGAAAATATATGCAAGTTTGTAATTTATAGGAACTATATACTTGCCCCTATCCTCCACCAAACTGTAGCTTCCCTTTACCTTCCTGTATATTGTTCACTAGGAAAAAAAAAAGTCTTTTTTAAAAATAGTAAATAGACGGTTAGTGACAAGGGGGATGTAGCTGTGTCTTTTCACTTAGTGTTTCAGTGAAACAGTATGACAGGGAAGGTCATCGGGTGGAGAGATCTGATTGACTCCTCAGCAGCACGATGAGCCCACCGATTCTACAGGCATAGAGAGAAAATAATTACCTTCAATTTCTAATAAGAGAGGATCGTCCCTTAAGAATATATGCAGTGTAAATCTGCAAATATGTAATGTACAGTTTCTTGGACCCTATAGTGTTCCATTATGTTTACAGTTTATAGCAAAAAATAAAAAGTGAATTTGTGGTCACAACTAAGATAATGTACCATCAATCAGCTGATGGGTTACTGCAGTTTCTGCATATCCTCAGGAATATAGATCATGCCCATTGTGATTAACCATTGTGTAAACCCTCATATGCTGTAATATGTTGTATAGTATATGGATCACTGCATGCATAATACTTTATCAAAGCATAAAATGTATATATACTATGTAGTAGCTCTGAGATTTCTGACACTAGATGGCAGAAACACACTACTCAGGCTCCATGCTATTTATACTGCCAGTTTGCAACCTTTAACATGTTCCCCTAAAAGAATTTAAAGAAGAACTCCCGCAAAAACTTTTATTCTCTGACCTGTTAGAAAGGTGCATGATATAATCTGTAGTGATTGTCATTTTCTTATCAGTGACTGTTTCTGTGAGTAAAAACCTCTCTTCTTATTGTAGCTGGGTCATGTGACCAACTCCCTGACCTCCAACTGACCCAGGACAGAAAGCCAGTAACTGCTCTATTCATTCCTATGGGAGCCTCACTTTCAGTCTCATAGGAATACATAGAGAATTAGACTTCCTGTCCACACAAGTCTATGTGTGAGTTTGTGGGTCTAATTGTTGGTCACGTGACACAGATAAGAAACTTCAGGATGATATAAGTCAAAAATTCTGACACTGGTAAGAAAATGACATTCAATACAGATTATACCATGTACATTTCTAGCAGGACATGGAATAAAATTTTTGTCGGGAGTTCTTCTTTAAGTGATTGACAAGTTCTGCTGTGTTTGTGCATTTAAATAGTGTGCTGGAATTAATTTCTCATAATTCAAATGTCAGTGCAAATGTGTATCAATATGCTAAAAGTTCTAAAGAAGGTTGTTCATTGCATTGATACTGGACCAAATGGTCCTGTCTACAGCACTTCAATTGGCATGGAGTGCTGTAATACTTTAAAGGGAATTTGTCACCAGATTTATGATGTCCTAACCAAGGGCATGATAATCTAGTGTCAGATCTCCTTAGCAAAATGCTGGGTTACTTTCTTTAACTGACCCAGTCATTTTGCCAAAATCTTGTATTGAACAGCTCCAGCTCATGCCAATGAGTCCCCATATTCATGAGCTTGTGGCTGTCCCCGCCCACCTGCTGCTGATTCATATGGAAAATAAACCTGTCAATCAGAGGCAGGTGGGCGGGGAGAGCCGTGAGCTCATGAATATGGGGACTCATTGGACTGCGCTGGAGATGTTAGGATTTAAAAGTGAGAGCATCAGAAAACTACTTGAAATACCAATAGGCTCCCTTATTACAAGAAAATTATGGGGGGGATTTATGTCTAAAAGAAGAAAAACTGGCTTTGTTGTCCATAGTAAATCATCACAGCACAACGTTAATGTTCTGCTGTAAAAAAAATGAAAGCTGAACTGTTTTCACAAATCTGCCCCTTTAACCCCCGGGCCTGTTTTCACCTTCCTGCCCAGGCCATTTTTTGCAAATCTGACGTGTCACTTTATGTGGTAATAACGTTGGAACGCTTTTACTTATCCAGGCCATTCTGAGATTGTTTTCTCCTCACATATTTGTGCTTCACAACAGTAGTAAATTTGTGGCAAAATATTTCATATTTATGTATTAAAAAAAATACCAAATTTACCAAAAATATGGAAAAAATTTGAAAATTTCCAAATTTCAATTTCTCTACTTTCAAAATACATAGTAATACCTCCAAAAATAGTTATTATTTTACATTCCCCATATGTCTACATTATGTTGGCATCATTTTATAAATGTCATTTTACTTTTTTAGGACGTTAGAAAGCTTAGAAGTTTAGAAGCAATTTTTCAAATTTTCAACAAAATTTCCAAAACCATTTTTTTAAGCACCAATTCAGATATAAAGTGATTTTGAGGGGCTTACATAATGGAAACTATCCATAAATGACCCCATTTTAGAAACTACACCCCTCAAATTATAAAAAAAAACTGATGTTTCAAACTTTGTTAACCCTTGAGGTGTTCCACAAGAATTAAAGGAAAATGGAGGTGAAATTTCAAAATTTCACTTTTTTGGTTTATTTTGGTTTATGGATTATTCATGTTAATAATTTTTTTCTTGCAACACAGCAAGGGTTAACAGCAAACTAAACCTCAATATACATTGCTCTGATTCTGCAGTTTACAGAAATACCCCATATGTGGTGGTAAACGTCTCTATGGGTTTGTGGCAGTGGTCAGAAGGAAAGGAGCGTCATCCGAATTTTGGAGGCAGGTTTTGCTAGAATGGTTTTTAGGCACCATTTTGTAATTGAGAGACCCTGACGTACCCCTACAGTGGAAACCCTCAAAAAATGACCCCATTTTGGAAACTACACCCTTCAAAGAATATATTAAGGGGGGTACTGACCACTTTGACACCCTAAGAGTTTTACGAAATTTGGAAACACTTGGCTGTGAAAATGAAAAGTTTCATTTCTTCCAATAAAATGTTGCTTTAGCCCCAAATTTTTCATTTTCACAAGGGGTAACAGAAGAAAAGCACCCCATAATTTGTTCCCCATTTTCTCCTGAATACGGCAACACCCCTATGTGGTGGTAAACTGCTGTGGGGGCACATGGCAGGACCCAGAACAGAAGGAGCTCCATATGGATTTTGCAGCACAGATTTTGATGGATTGGTTTGCGGGAGCCATTGATTTTTATTTTCTTCAGTTATTGTCTTACGTGGGGGCTCATTTTTTTTCATTTATGTACCATTTTGGGGTACATAAGACTTTTTGATCGCTTGGTATTACACTTTTTGTGAGTCAAGGTGAAAAAAAATAGCTGTTTTGGCATAGTTTTCTTTAAATTTTTTTACAGCATTCACCTAAGGGGGCCAATCATGTGATATTTTTATAGAGCAGGTTGTTACGGACGCGGGGATACCCAATATGTCTACCATTTTTATTTTTGTTAAATTTTACAGATTACTCAGCATTTTTGAAGAGAATTAAATCTTGTTTTTGTGCTGCCATTTTCAGAGAGCTATATTTTTTTCATTTTTTGGGCGATTGTCTTTGGTAGGGTATCAATTTCTGCGGGATGAGATGAAGTTTTGATTGGTACCATTTTGGGGTACATATGCTTTTTTGATCGCGTGGTATTACACTTTTTGTGAGTCAAGGTAAAAAAAATAGTGTTTTGGCCTTTTGAAAAAATGTTTTTACAGCATTCACCTAAGGGGGTAAATCATGTGATATTTTTATAGAGCAGGTTGTTACGGACGCGTCGATAACCAATATGTATGGCATTTTTATTTTTGTTAAATTTTACACATTAGATTTATTTTTGAACAGAATAAAATCTTTTTTTGTGTTGTCATTTTCTGAGAGCCATATTTTTTTTATTTTTCTGCCGATTGTCTCAGGTAGGGTCTCATTTTTTGCGGGACAAGATGGTGGTTTGATTGGTACCATTTTGGGGTAAATACGCCTTTTTGATCGCCTGCTATTACACTTTTTGTGAGGCAAAAGGCTAAAAAAATGGCTGTTTTGGCATAGTTTTTTTAAAATTTATTTTACAGCATTCACCTGGGGGGCCATCTCATGTGATATTTTTATAGAGCAGGTTGTTACGGATGCGGCGATACCCAATATGTCTACGATTTTTATTTTTGTTAAATTTTGCACATTAGATTTATTTTTGAACAAAATAAAATATTTTTTTGTGTTGCCATTTTCTGAGAGCCATATTTTTTTTTATTTTTCGGGCTATTGTCTTAGATAGGGTCTCATATTTTGCGGGACAAGATGACAGTTTGATTGATACCATTTTGGGGTACATACGCTTTTTTGATCGTCTGCTATTACACTTTTTGTGAGGGAAGGTGACCAAAAAATGTCTGTTTTGGCACTGTTTTTTTTTTAACACCACATGAAGTTGGGACTATAAATAAGCACTCAATACTGTATGGATTCACTCCCTGAGGAAGCGAGAGCGAAACGTACGTTGGGGTAGGAGGTGGCAGTGGTTAGTAACATACTCTTTCATATTTATGGTTTGGCTCTATGGTATTATGTCTTATCTGTATTAAATTTGTATTTGTGTGGCACTTGCTCTTTACTTGTTACGCTTTGACACCTTATTCTAGAGCAATTGTTGTACTTTCATACTGTGCTGCCCCTCCATCATTGTGTTAGGTGCCATCATCATTTTTATATGTGTATTTTTTATACTGTGCGTGTTACCTACGAGTACTAATAAAGTAATTAATTTTATTATTAAATTGGTGTGCTATTTATTATTGGTGTTAGTACATGGGGCCATTTGCACACCTCATTACCAGTAAGTGCCCCTCATTTTTTTGATTGGGGTTTTTACTGTTTTTTTTTTGTTTGTTTGTTTTTTACTGCGTTCACCTGGCGGGTGGATCATGTGATATTTTCATAGAGCCGGTCGATACGGACGCGGCGATACCTAATATGTCTATTTTTATTTTTTTCCCTATTTTTTAAAATTTTTTTTTTTACTTTATTTTGTGAAAAGGATGCTTTTTTTTTAACTTGAAACTTTTTTTTGTAAAACGTTTTTTACTTTTTTTTTTTCCACTTTCTTTTTTTTACACTTTTTTTTAACTTTTGGGGGTCTGATCCCCTTTACAATGCATTACAATACTTCTGTATTGTAATGCATTGGCTGTAAGTGTATTACTCAATGTAATACAATTACAGCCTGCTTCCTGTGAGATCCAGGGGGCTGGATCTTACAGGCTTGCAGGGATGCCAGCCACGATGCCTAAGGAAGGCATCGGGCTGCCTTCTAAGCCATCGGGTCCCCGACACAGCAGCGCGGGGACCCAATGGACACCCCTTCCCAACGTCTGCATCGCATGTGCCGTGGTCAGCGCTGACCGTGGCACATCGAGGGTTAATGCACCGGCATCTGTGTTTTCACCAATGCTGGTGCATACAGCAGGGGTCCGGCTACTGGGCACAGCCGGACCCCCGCCGCTGATCGGGCGGGCGCAGCTCCTGCACCCACCCGATCAGCATACTGTAGTACTACAGCGCTGGGCGGGAAGTCACTTCCCTCAGCGGAAAGGGGTTAAAAAGAGCTGGGCACAGGTATATACAGTGGATTTGGAAAGCCTTCAGAACCTTTCACATTTTTCACATTTTGTTATGTTGTGGCCTTGTGCTAAAATAAAATTTAAAATTTTCGCCTTCATTCTGCACTCAGTACTCCATATTGACAAAGTGAAAACAGAATGTTAGAAATCTTGCATTGAAATAAGTATTCAGATTAGATTCTTAGTTGAAGCACCTTAAGCCAGCAATTACAGCCTCAAGTCTTTTTAGGTATGATGTCACAAGGTTTGCACACCTGGATTTGGGGATTTTCTGACATTTTTCTCTCCTGTGAAGCTCTGACAGGTTGAATGGGTTGGATGATGGTTGAATGTTCAGTGGACAGCCATTTTCAGGTCTCTCTAGAAATGTTTGATTGGGTTCAAGTCAGGGCTCTGGCTGGGCCACTCAAGGACACTCATAGAATTGTCCCTAAGCCACTCCTGTGCTGTCATGGCTGTGTGCTTAGGTTCATTGTCTTGTTTTAAGGTGAACTTTCGGCCCAGTTTGAGGTCCAGAGCACTCTGGATCAAGTTTTCTCTGTACTTTGCTCCATTCAGCTTGCCCTCAACTCTGAATAGTCTCCCTGTCCCAGCCGCTGAAAAGAACCCCCACAGCATGGTGCGGCCACCACCATGCTTCACTGTAGGGATGGTATTGGGCTGGAGATAAGCAGTGCCTGGTTTCCTCCAGGCTTAACGCTTAGAATTGAGGCCAAAAAGTTTATTCTTTGTCAGTCAAGAGAATTTTGTTTCCCACAGTCTGGAAAGGCCTTTTAGTGCTTTTTTGAAAACTGTGTTTTTTTTTACTGAGGAGAGGAATCTTTCTGGCCACTGTGCCATAAAACCAACATCAGTGGTGCTCCAGTGATGGTTGACCTTCTGGAAGTTTCCCTCATCTGCACATAGGATCTTCTTGGTCACCTCCACCTAGATGTGAGTGCTGCAGAATTTGATAAAAATCCTTCAGTGTACTGCTTTTGTTTCCGACAGCCCTCTCACATCTCCCTCGGCCTTCTCTCAATGTTAGGGCCCTTGCACACGACCGCATGCCCTCCGAGACATACGGTCCATGAGCGGGCCATATGTCCCGGAGCGGCATTGATCATGCGCACGGGAGCGCACATCATCATAGATTACAATGATGCTGTGCACGTCGGGCCGCCCGCGGTGCTGTTGTCCCGCCCTCATATGATCATGTCATCTATGATGCTGTGCGCTCCCGTGCGCACGATCAATGCCGCTCCGGGACATATGGCCCGCTTACGGACCGTATGTCTCGGAGGGCATATGGTCGTATGCAAGGGCCCTTAAAGATAGCAGCAGGAGGTTGTACATAACACATGGATGGATAGGAAGGAGAGGATTCAAGAAGAGCAGCTTACACAGGCTCCAAATAGGGAGGAAAGTACACACAAGGCAGCTTGCAGGGGGGAGAGAGCAGCATTCTAGACACACAGATCCAGCATCTAATACTTGGAAGGACACATCCTTAAAAAAAGAAAGGCTGAAACCGAATGTCAAGTGAATGTCATTGGGTCTGAAAATGAATGAAGGAATGAATATTGCAGATTGAAAATTTTACGTTGGAAAGACTATACATCCACTGTTCAAAAGATTTAGGGAACACTGTCGCTCAGTAGTAACTGGAAAATGTTCTCCATGAGTAATAAAGCACATGACATACAGTACATAATGGTGATAGTAATGCTAAAACCTTTGGTGGAATAAAAAGGATCCAGAATCCAACTGATGCATCGGACCACCACAGAACATTGTTACAATGCAAAACACGCTGGATTGTTAAGAGTAATGCATTCAGGTTTTTTCTAGGGTTTTTATATTGATATCCTGTCCTCAGGATAGGCCATCAATATCAGATCGGCATAGGTCTGTCTTCGAAACCGTGAACCCCCACTCACCACTTGTTTCTGAGTAACTCAGGTTCTGCAACTGTAGTGGACAGAGCTGGTTACTGCAGAACAACTCCCATTCACCCAAATTCCTCTGTCAAAATCCATCTCCTTATAGTGGTTTCAGTGCACTTGCTAAGCTACCTTTTATGTAGCTTTTTTTCCATGTCCAAGAGGAATCTCCTTCTTTAATTGACTTGTCCATCTAGCTTTTAACTGTCAGCCAAGCTTAGAAAATGTAAACAATTATGTAAAGCTGGAACACCCTTCAGCCATTCAGGAAAAATCAAAAAATATAAGTCAGACAACCTGAAAATCAGGACTTTGGAAAATAGATTACTTCTAAATACAAAATGAAAAAAAAAAATTCCCATGAGAAAATGTTTTGACTACACCTCCCCCCTTAGTAGTTAGATGAGAAAACGTGGGCCTGAATATTTAATAAAGTCACAGTTCAAAAAGATCCAGTGCGTGGTATAAAAGCCAGTCTTTAAAATGTTTAAGAATTCTCAAAAAAAGCGATATACATCATTGGTTCTAACATGGTCCCAGAACTTTAAACCATTGAAAACATTTCATGCCATAAAATGAAATTAATAGTGACCACTACAATAAATGTGAGAGGCATCTAGAATATATATTTTTTATTTCTAGTCTTCTGCTATACTTTGTGCAAAAATTTTAAAACTATGTTCAGTATTTGGTTAAAAACACCTATAATACATTTTCATCGCTTGACTCCTTCTTAAAATCTGTGGCAATCTTTTCATGGCAGATTGTCATTATCACTGCTCTTGTAGCAATTAATGGTAGCTGCAGTAAACATAGAATTCCTCACAAAGGATTTGTGTATGAATCAATTAATTCTGATTAAATAGGGAAACATTTTGCATGGATGCTGACTAATGTGGAATGTTCAGCAAAGAAGATAGATGATGGCACATGATGGGTGACGGCAGCTTGATATAAAAGCTGCCATTGACATGATGTTGACATGTGTTGGCAGATGCAGCCAGTTTAAGGTGAATCATAGGCATATGTTTGCTGACAGAACCTGAAAATATAGAAACATAGAACGCTGATAGCTAAAATAAAGCATATGATTTATTGTAGGATAGAAGGCAAACATTCTTTGAAGGCCATGCCAGGCTGCCTCTTAAAGTGGTTATCCTACACTGAACAACCCTTTCCCCCCCTCACAATGCCCAGACCTGCGATGCTGACAATACTTACCTGGTCCCCAACGCCAATTTCCTTCCAGATTGCTCCATGGCTTTCTTTACATCTCCCCCATGTGCAGATAACAACATCTGTTAACGGGGGTACAGCCATTAGCAGGCCTCAGCGGTGACCTGCTCCCCTTGCGTCACGTGTGAAATGAGTGGCAAATATATTAACCTTCATGATAAATTCTCCCCTACTTCTTTAAAGTGTAACTGCCGTTTCATTTTTTTTATCCCCTAATGGTATAGTACACCCTGCTATATAAATGCTTTTGTGCTTTAAAATTTGATCACTCTCAGTTTTACCTGCTAATAACCCCCACAGATGCATGCTACTTTCCTATTCAGCTGTTCTCTTCTCAAGCCGTCAGGTGCAGGACGTCTTCTCCATCTCATAACAAGAGACGGATCAGCACTGGGGGAGGAGCTTAGCCCTCAGTGCCTGGTGCTGGGATGAGGCAGAAAATGGAGGGGGAGGGCTGCTTTACAGGCTGATTTCTCCTGAATGGTACCAGCATGCAACTTGGCTTGTTTGAAAGAGGACAGTCCAGGATTTAATTCAAGACCAGAATGAGAGCTCTAGTCCAGGCAACAGAGGAGAAATCACTGTTAGAAATAGAGTCGGGAATAATTATGAGTAAAATCTGCTTATACTTTCATTTTCAGCTTCATTCACAGCATCCAATTTCTATGAGTGATATCTCCCCTTGTAGTTAACAGATTTATGTCATTTTGGTATTGTATTAAAGCCTGAAATGTCAGCTTTAAGACAATATAAAGCCCATATTTCTAGCTGGTACCAAACCAGAGATATGAGCAGCTAAAGCAGTGCCCCCCTCCCTGTCAGTGTGGAAGATAATGAGGGACAAGTGACTATTAAGAGGTTAATACAAATGCTCACTGACTTCATGTAATGCAGGGCTTGTCTCTGGTTATCTGTATGTGAGGATACACACTGCTCTGGGGTAGTGGGGAAGTTATCTGTATTCTGATTGGTCCTGCTAGTTCATGTGAAGAGAGCAAAGGCTTATGGGAAGTGAGGGAAATACAGGATGGCCTCAAGGACAGGGCAAACATCACCACAGGAAGTGCAGCAGAGGCCATTTTAGGAAGATGCTGGAATAGAGGCATAGATAAATATGGTTGCTAAGGGCTGAATACAGACATCAGAAAGGTAAAATTAACTGAAAAATACAGCTTCATGAATATCTGCCCTTCAGCATCACATATTTTCATTTTTGGTACTGAAAGGGCAGTTACGCTTTAAGACTACGTGCACACTAGCGGCAGAGATCCATCAGCACTCCAGCATTGTAAGGCTCTGACTGGCCTCATTCAGCAGTAATTTGTTTGCGTTTTGCTTTTGCAGCGTTCATCCTTTGGTATAAAGAACATTATAACTGTCTTCTGTGGAATACCATAGATTTTCTGATACTGCATTCCAAGAGCCATAACATGTTTTTTGCTGGACAAGTTGTAGTTTTTATTGGGACCATTTTGGGGTAAACACAACTTTTTGACTGCTTTTTATTTTTTGAGATGTAGATGAACAAAAAACAGCAATTCTGGCTTTTTAAAAAATTTTTGCAGCATTCACACGATCACTTTATTTTGCGGGCCAATACATTTGTGACGATTCCATATTTATATGTGTTTTTTTTTTTAAATGTATTACTACTTTTGCACAATAAATCTGTGAAAAGAAAAACTTGTTCTTTGTCCCCACATTCTAACATAGTAACATAGTTTATAAGGCCGAAAAAAGACATCTGTCCATCCAGTTCGGCCTGTTTTCCTACAAGTTGATCCAGAGGAATGCAAAAAACCCCTGTGAGGTAGAAGCCAATTTTCCCCACTTTAGGGGAAAAAAATTCCTTCCCTACTCCAATCAGGCAATCAGAATTACTCCCTGGATCAACGACCTATCTCTAGTAAGATCCATTACATTTTTACTTTTCTGTCAGAGTTGTATGAGAGCTTGCTTTTGCAGGACAATCTGTAGATGTTATTGATACAAATTTAGGGTACAGATGACTTTTTCATTGTTTTTTATTCTGTGTTTTTTTGGGGGAGGCGAATGAATAAATTAGAACAATTCTGTTTTGTTTTTGTTTTTTTAAGCTTTCACTACATTCTCTGTGGCAATATGAAATTGATAGCTTGTGTTTTACTACTTTTGCACAATAAAAACCTTTTTTGGATTATCCTGCTAAAATATGCCTAAATCTGCGACCTCTCCCCTCTCACACCAGATCTAAAAAAATTGGGAGTGGCATGGGTAGGGAAGGGGACAGGCCGGTAGGCCCGTCTCATTTACCATTTTCTACGCATGTTTTAGGTGTAGAAAACGGTCTAACTGTAAGACAGCAAGGAAGCCATCTTACATGTAGAAGCGGCGCTGGATACGCTGAAGTTATGAAGATAACGCTGGTCTTAATAAATGTGCCCCAAAATTTTTTTTTGTCTCTGCAATACAAAACTAGAGATGAGCAAATCGATTCATACAAATCTATTTGTTCATCAAAAAGTTCTCTTGAGCAACGAGGGTCTGACTCCCCCTGCTGCTTGATTGACATCCAGACATCTCCCTTGCCCTGACAGAGCCTCTGCGCCTTCATCACTACTCGAAGCAGGATTGGGTGTGGTGACCGGCCCTGTCAATCAAGGGGCAGGGGGTATCCTGTAGAGCAGTGGGCTCTGGAACTCTGGTGAACAAATTGATTTGCATGAATTGATTCACTCATCTCTACACAAGACCTATAGTGAGTAGTTTTCATTGGTACCATTTTGGGATGCATGCAGTTTTTTTATAGCTTTTTATTCTGTTCTTTGGGAAACAAAAAACATCACCTTTTTAGTTTGTGTCTTTATGAATGTGGTAGCACCAATCATGTGCAGTATTTCCCCCCCCCAAACAAAATGGAACAACTTTTTGTGCCACAGGGGCTTCCTCTGGCATTTCGGGCTTCCTCTGGCATTTCGGGCTTCCTTTGGGCTTCCTCTGCCATTAGGACGGCAGGTGCTGCCTCTCCTCTCATAACTGTGCCCCGTTACTGTTCTGTGCATAAAATGCGCCAGGCTATGGATACTGTGTATTACCGAACTCTAAAACCGAAACATGATTTAAAGACATATTATTTGAAATTGCATATTGTGGGGCAAGACTGTGTAGTGGCATTCCTTATGTTTTATATTGGACATGGATATGTACTTTGAGATACTACTTCTTTACCTATACCGTTGCACATGGAGTCTTGAGGATAGTTCCACAGCTGTGCATGGTATGTGCTGTAGATCATTTAAGTTCAATATTAATATCGGAATTTCCTAATGCTTCCCTAGAAGGGATGAGCTAAACATTTAAGATCAGCAAGAATGAGCATGTGCTGAAGTAAACTGGCAGCTGTGAAGACTAATTACATTTATGACTGTATTTACTTCAAACGATACTGTACGGGGGATTTCCACTTCTGATTATATGGCTTTTTCTGCTTTGAGCATAAGCCCATTCTGCTACTACATGAGAGATTACAAGATTCCGACACTTTTTTTTTTTCAAAAAACAAATACCATATGTATATTGAACCAAATGATGACATCTAATTTCTGAGATAGATCTAGTCATTCATGAACATACTCTATAAAAAACAGGAGTATTTGTGCCTAATTTCTTCCAAACAGTCCATGTATAATCTGAATCCCATGCCTTTATTCATTCTATCACAGTAAATATGTGATCAGGGAATATTTATTTTATGAAAAAAATGTTTTTCCTTTGATTTATCTTTCTTATTTTACTTTACCTGGAGACTATTAGAGAAATTTATGACACCCTGCACTCCAGAATTCTGGATTTAAAAAGTCACAAAATAAGACTCTTGTAACTTTTCTGACTTGCAGATTTTTGTTGTGTGAAAAATTTGTGACTTTTGCATTTTTGTTCAACTCATTCCAGATTTGAAAAGTGATTGGGAAAGTGGACGTGGTTAAAGGGGTTGTCCAGCCATCAATATTAAGCTATCGTCAGGATAGGTCATCATTATCTGATTGGCGGGGGTCCGACACTTGTGACCCCCGCAGATCAGCTGTGAGACGAGGAGGAGGAGGCACTCCATGTGAGCGCCACTTCCTGGTTTTCACACTACACCTTGTCTCCTGGTGGTGTAGTGTACTTACAAGCACTAGTGAAGTCCATTGAAGTGAATGGAGCGAGTACTTGTACTTGTAATGAACAGGAAACCTCATCTTCAAACGGCTGATCGGGGGGGGGGGGGGGGTGTCGGACCTGCGGCCATCAGATATTGATGACCTATCCTAATGATAGGTTATAAATATTAACGGCTAGCCAACCCCTTTAACAGTATTAAAGGGAATCTGTAACTACCATCAAGCATATTTAACTGCTTATATGGTGCTGTAGGTCTCCTGGACTCCTCCCCTCATCTGTTAATCTCTTCTTTGATGTGGATGTCACCCTGCCACAGCAGTATAATCTTGGAGTGCCTCCATACCCTTAATGCATGCACATTATGCTGCAATACAATTCAATAAAGCCATATTAGCATTCTGCAGCAGCCTCAGGGATATTTTTAAAAATAAAGGAGTAATATAGATAAATTAAAAAATAAACAAATTATTCACTTTCTGCTTTCTAATATAAAGAAATCCTGTACAATTAACAAGTAGCATGGTGAGTTCCTCTAAGCATGTGTCCACTCACTACCTCTCTTGGCTATCTCATTCTAGTAATAGTTTGAAGATCAGACAAGGACTCGGCATGCATGCTTGGTACCTGCATCCTTGTATTAGTGGAGGCCTTTGAAGCACCATAAATGGCAAAAGGCAGAAGGGACCCAGCATGCATGTGGAACCAAACACCCCCTGATTATACGGAAGCCAAGGGTGGCACATAACAGGTAGGAAATAGTGTTAGGTTCCCGTCCTACAGAGATCACCTTGACGATTTTGTGGACGGGCCCAGATAATTTTGTACAAAATATATTTGCCAAGAATCTCTAATTTACTAAACAAGCATAGCATTAGCTCCAGAATACTTCATATCCCTATGGCATTTTGTGCTTTATCTGGTTATCAGTGTGCCGTTGCATTGTATGTGTTTTCCTTTCCTTAAGGAATTTTTTTTCCTGATTCTTAGCCGGTGCATGGTTTACACAACCATCTTAATTCACAAGACTCTCAAAGCTCCTGTTTGAAGTTGCTTAAAAAAATATAGATTAAAGGTACGTCCCCCACATGCCTGGAAATACAGCGGAAAAGTACTTAGCAAAAACTGCAACAAAAATATATTTATTGCGTGCGTTTTTGTTTGTTTTTTAACCACGATAATTGCTGTGGATTTCATCTTCTCCCTTGCAAAGAGGGAAATCCATGGGGGAGATCCGCAGCATAAAATTGACACTGTAGAATTCAAATCCACGCAGCAGGTCAATTTATGTTGCACTTTTTGTACTCTGTGTGTGTGGATGAGATTTCTTAAAATGTACAACGCTCCAGATTTAGCATACGAGAATCCACAGCGTTTCAGTCACGTGGTGGCCATAGCCTTATACATTTTTTATCTTGAAGTAATGCATGATGAGAGTATACACAAGCTAGTTGTACTACAGCAATTATGAGAAACTGGAAAATACTAAGTATTGTAAATTAAAAATGATGAATAGAAAAAATTGGGGCATACGCTCATAAAATGTGTACATTAGTGCCACATGACAGCAAGTGATTAGCTAGGACATTCAGTCGGAGTTGCATTACAGAAGCCAAGGTGAGTAATTTGTTAGCTTCTGTGTCCCTGAGATGAGGAGGCTTAAGACATGCCAATCCATGATGCACATTTAAAGATGGCCTTTCACCACTCCTGACATGCCTGTTTTAATCGTTTCATGCATTCCCCATGTAATAACAATTCTGGATCATAAATTCTTATGGCTATATGTTGTGCCATTCTTCTATTATTTCTGCTAGAAGTTATGAATGAATTGCTAGCAGTCTGCAGTAAAGGTACAGAGCGGAGGTAAAAAGTTGGGGGGGTGTACCTGCACAGACTGACTCTATCCGATCAGTCCTGCCATTTTCAGACTGTGCAGGTACACACCCCCAACTGGTTACCTTCCCTCTGTTCCCTTACTGCAGACTGCTAGCAATTCATTCATAACTTCTAGTAGAAATAATAAAGGAATGACACAACATACAGCCACAACAATAGATGTTCCAGAATTGTTATTACATGGGGAATGCATGAAGCTATTAAAACAGGCATGGCAGGAGAGGTGAAAGGTCCTCTTTAATTGTTAATATCATAAATGTATGTATTTTCCTTTCCTTGTACATTTAGCCATAGCAACGTGCACCTGCGCACTGGGATGTGCTGACTGAAATTCCCCTTTTTTTCTTTGTAAGTTTGTACTGGAGGTGTGACTACTCCATTTGGTCATGCACTCCTGACTAGCCCCGTCTGCCCCATAGGTTGATTTTAATTAGTGTAACTATAAAGCTGAGTAGAACAGGTTGAAGATCATACAAGGACTCGGCATGCATGTTGGTATCTGCATCCCTAAATGAGTGGAGGCCTTTGAAGCACCATAAATGGCAAAAGGCAGAGTGGATCCAGCATGCATGTGGAACCAAACACCCCCTGATTATACGGAAGCCAAGGTTGGCACATAACAGGTAGGAAATAGTGTTAGGTTCCCGTTCTACAGAGATCACCTTGACGATTTGGTGGACGGGCCCAGATAATTGTGTACAAAATATATTTGAAGAATCTCTAATTTACTAAACAAGCATAGCATTAGCTTCAGAATACCTTCATATTCTATGGCATTTTGTGCTTTATCTGGTTAGCAGTGTGCCGTTGCATTGTATGTATTTTCCTTTCCTTGTGCATTTAGCCATAGCAACGTGCACCTGCGTACTGGGATGTGCTGACTGAAATCCCCTTTTTTTTTCTTTGTAAATATCATAAAAATACCTCCAAAATACAAATAAAGCATATAAAAACACCAAAATCGAAATGAATTATTTGTACACTGAACCCACCATTGACACTGATAATCTCATTGTTCATCTGTATAATACAATTTGTTAAGATGCATTTCACAACAAACTGCGCTGTTGTTCTAAATCTACAGTATCACAAGCTAATAATGGCCTGCAACTTTGGAACTAAGCTGATGTCTCTAATACAACAGACCACAAGATGGCACTACTTCAATGAATGTCAAAATCATCTGTCTGAACTGTATACTGTATCTTGTAGTGTATGCTTCATCTCAAGTGAAATACTACTACATTGTATTTTAGACGCATCTTCAGTAATTGTATTGTTATTTTTCTGTGCAGCACCGATTGTTAATAACTAGTTCAAACAATTTTCTTATTTAACTAATAATAATGAAGTGGATCTATAGCAGGGGTCAGCAACCTCGATACTCCAGGTGTTGTGAAACTACATCTCTCATCATGCACACTTGTTTGGCTGTTCTCTGAGCTCCCACAGAAGTGAAAGGAGGAGGCTGGGAGTTGTAGTTTCACAACAGCTGGAGTGCCGAAGGTTGCTGATCCCTGATCTATAGTATTGTATAGAGATGAAAGAATCGAGCATTTTTCTAATCCGGTTTCCCAATATATCTTCTACATTTTTGCGACAGCTCCAGTTCGTAGGATTAATGTGGGCAGTTTTATGTGCCTGTTTGTTTACCAGTTATCTTTAGGTTTTATTATCTGTCAGCCTGCTATTGTATGTTTACAAAGAACTTTATGCATCCTCCATCCATACAAAGTTTTTTTTTCCCCAAGTAATATATTTCACACGGTCCTGAACTGATCAATTTTGTCCTCATGCATTCTTTCCTGAATGGAAACGTATCCATTCAGAATTCATCAGTTTTGCTTCAGTTCAGTCTCCATTCCGTTTTGGATGCGGACACTAAAACGCTGCTTGCTGCATTTTGGTGTCCGCATGAAGAAACTGATGCAAATGGATCCGTCTTTGCTATGTAAAAGATAATACAACCGGATCCGTTCAGAACAGATGCAGACGGTTGTATTATCATGACGGATCTGTTTGTGAGAGCCTGTGACGGATCTCACAAACGGATCCTGAAAACGCAAGTGTGAAAGTAGCCTAAGCAGAATTACGGAAATTCTGTTGTGACCATTTTCTATCATTATAACAAATGTTGCGCGACATTGGTGCGACACATGTCGCCGTGTAGCCTTACTGATAAACTGCAGCAAAGCCCAGCTTTGATAAAGTGATGCCAGGAAATAACGAGTCAGTATGGTGAAAAGCGATGGCATTAGTGATGGCTTGTCCCCTTACTGAGGAGGAGATTGCTGCATGTAATAGCAGTGGTCTCCTCCACTAGCGAGCAGGCGATTGCCGGGAAGGAAGCGTTCCAATTGCGACAATTGCCTACTAGAGATGAGCGAGCATACTCGTCCGAGCTTGGTGCTCGTTCGAGTATTAGGGTACTCGTAAGTGCTCGCTGCTCGGACGAGTATCTCGCCATGCTCGAGGAAATGCGCAACTTCCGCATCGTGCTTTTTTGGCGCCTAAAAACACAGCCAATCACAAGCCAGGAGACTCTGCGTACCACCCAGCATCACGTGGGGCCCTTACATGTCGATAGCAGGGGTTGGCTGGCCTGATCAGGTGACCCTGGAATATACTACCGACTGGCCGCGGTGCTCGGCTCAGATGCCGTCTGGATGTCGTTAGGGATAGAGCTGCTGCCTTTCAGGGACAGTGTTAGGGCCTGCATTTAGTTGTCTGTTAGGCAGGGATCACCCACAAAGAACCCAACAGCCCTTCTAAGGGCTAGAAGACATTTTATTTATTTTTTTTGTCACTTGGCTGGCTGGCACTAGTAGTGCAGCTATCGCCATATCTAACCCTGTTTTTTTTTTATTGTTCTATCTCAGTGATACAAATCCATTGCACACAGCACTGTGGACCATCTGTGTCACAGTTCAGCCTGACCCAATCCATATATACTGTCCAGGTGACACTTTCTGTACATCACAGAATACAACCAAGTCATTTGCTACCAATATCATCTACAGCTTGATCCAGAAAACTCTCTGTGCGACATTTGTCTGGGTCGCAGACTAAATAGCCACCGTTAACAGGGTGTCAGTCAGTTCTACCATATTTCCTGCACGTCACGTTCCCAAAAAAACAAAATATAAAAAAAAAATTATTTTTTCAGTTGTTTTAGCTCAGTGATACAAATCCATTTTACTCAGCTGCGTGTAACCTTTCTGTGTGTCACAGTTCAGCACATTCGCTCCCATCCGTATATACTGTCCAGGTGACACTTTCTGTACGTCACACAATATAACCAAGTCATTTGCTACCAATATCATCTACCGCTTGATCCAGAAAACTCTCTGTGCGACATTTGTCTGGGTCGCAGACTAAATAGCCACCGTTAAGAGGGTGTCAGTCAGTTCTACCATAGTTCCTGCACGTTACGTCCAAAAAAGATATAAAAAACAAATATAAAAAAAATATATATTTTTTCAGTTGTTTTAGCTCAGTGATACAAATCCATTTTACTCAGCTTTGTGTAACCTTTCTGTGTGTCACAGTTCAGCACATTCGCTCCCATCCGTATATACTGTCCAGGTGACACTTTCTGTACGTCACACAATATAACCAAGTCATTTGCTACCAATATCATCTACCGCTTGATCCAGAAAACTCTCTGTGCGACATTTGTCTGGGTCGCAGACTAAATAGCCACCGTTAACAGGGTGTCAGTCAGTTCTACCATATTTCCTGCACGTCACGTTCCCAAAAAAACAAAATATAAAAAAAAAATTATTTTTTCAGTTGTTTTAGCTCAGTGATACAAATCCATTTTACTCAGCTGCGTGTAACCTTTCTGTGTGTCACAGTTCAGCACACTCGCTCCAATCCGTATAATCTGTCCAAGTGACACTTTCTGTACGTCACTTAATTCTACCGGACTTAATTTTTATTTTTTTTTTATCATACACCTATATACAAAAAATGTTGAACCCCAGGGCTAAGGGTCGAGGGCGAGGGTGTGGGCATTCAATTACTGCAGGGGGCAGAGGCCGTGGTCCTGGGCAGGGTGAGACAGTACCCGCTGATGAGGGAGCAGGGGAACGCCGCAGAGCTACACTCCCTAGCTTCATGTCTCAACTTACAGGGACACGTGGTAGAGGACTGTTGAAACCACAACAGTGCGAACAGCTGATCTCGTGGATTGCGGACAATGCTTCAAGTAATTTGTCCACCAGTCAGTCTTCCACGCAGTCCACCCACGTTACCCAAGGGAGCACTCCTATGGCTCCTCCACCTCAACCTCCTTCCCCCCAGTCTGCCCCCTCCCAGGAAAATTTGGAATGCGATCCGGCATACTCTGAGGAACTGTTTTCTGGACCCTTCCCAGAGTCACAAACCACTTCTCAGGTTGCTGCTGACCTCGTTCCCGATGCCCAAGTTTTCCAACTGTCGCAGTCTGTGGGTGATGATGATGACAATGTTGACTTAGTGGAAGAAGTTTGTAAAGAGGTGTCGGACGATGAGGAGACACGGTTGTCAGACAGTGGTGAAGTTGTTGTTAGGGGAGGAATTCCGAGGAGGGAGCAGACTGAGGAATCGGAGGATGACGAGGTG